>CM040241.1:214084332-214317151 GCA_022545495.1 Chrysanthemum lavandulifolium
GGCCAGGGTAGGAGCCGAGGGCTCAAAATCTTCAAAATGATGTAGGTTAACCGATCTATCGAATCGGCAAGAAAAATATTTCGCGGAAAATTTTCCTAAGATCGGTGGTGGCCTTGGACGACGGCGGTGGTCACGGAGAAGAGGTGGCCTGAGGTGAAAAGCGCAGCAGAGAGGGTAGAGAGAGGGTGTGTGCTTTTATGCAGTAGATCTTTCCATAATAAGAACTTTAAAATCGAATTTTAAGTTCTCTAATTTTGTGGCCTAAACGCATTATAAAGAATATGATATGTAATAGAATAGAATAGAATAGAATATAGAGAGACTTATAACAGAAATTCATATATACACTTAATCTGCAAAGTCGGTGCCTTTAAAATAGTATGTCATGCTCACGCGCCGTGCACCTGCGACCTTTCTCATAATATATGGGTTTTTGGGCTTCCGTGGTTTCCATTGTGTCTTTGTAGTCCGTTTGGCCCAAGAAATAAACGGATTTAAGGTTATTTGTTTTCCACCGCCTCTTGGTATATGTCTTTTGCTATTCAAGATTAATCCACACAGTAGATGTTGCTGCTAGATTATTCCACGCCTTTCGATTGTCTGTCTTCCTCCTTACAACTGTTACCTGTCTCTTTCAATTACTTTGCCATTAAATCATAAAAAAAAAGTTCGGTCTTATATGAGATTAGATGTTGAGGTGTATTATGGAGCAAAAAAGAAATTTTGATCGCAGGTTTGTAAATGTGATTTTGGGTGTTTTAATGGGTTTTCTTTAGGCTGATTTTTTAACTCCATTCAAATTTTGCAGGCTATACTTTGTGCTACTAGAAGTCTAGAACCATAAGCCGCACTATACTATACTTGACTGAACCTCCTACAATTTATTCAAACGCAACAGTTAAGCAGGGTCATTTACTTTCCAAAAATATGCATTAACAACTATGGTTTATGTGAATGCTGAATGATTGGTTTTCTTTATTAGTATTGTTTTTGTAATGTAGGTTTGCGAGACCCTGCACGAGTGAATCGACAAGTATGGGTGCATTTAGGTGTCTCAAGGAAATTAGAGAAATGTTTCAAGGTCAAGAGGAAATGTACAGTAGGAAAAGGAAATTGCCTTTTGTGTTGTTTGATGCGCGTAAAAGGAAAAGAACAACTTTTACCTCGCCCACTGGTAACTACACCATTGTTGCAAAACTCCATTATCATTTTTATTCACTCTTCTCCAAACTTACATAACATTGGTATTGTTATTGTAACAGCGAGTAATGTCACCATGCGTGCTTATATTGAAAGGAATGTTCACCGAATACGCACAGGTTTTCTGTTGTTCTAATACGTGTACGCTTAAAAATAATCAACCGTTCTTGGCTAATGCCTTACGAAACATCTCATGGTCTTATTGTTTTAGGCGAACCTCGCTCAAAGTTGCGTGATGCAATGGAGAACGGTGTATCAGCAGCGGCTAACCTCCAAGGTAGGCCACATGTGCTTACTTAGTCTGTTGTGTCCTGCTCATTTGGCTAGCCTGCACTGTAATACTGTCCTTTATTCCTCACTTACTGCAAAACAGATGGCCCAAAAAAGGCTTTTATGATTGAATAACATTTGTTTTTTAACGATCTTAAAAAATTATTTCAGAATATTTTGCGCTTACGCCATCAACCTATATGGTTCAGTAAATGGCGACGATGCCTTATATGCACCTAATGTCAATTGCCCATAGACATTGAAGGATACATATATTACCGACTAGCATGTTATGCTCATTTTTATGTTGGCGTTGTTTTAGGCCCGATCACCCCATGCGACAAATCCAACAAGACATTCAGCTAACAGAACAAGAGCAGCACCAATGGCGACCCCAACAACAGGGTCGCCAAGTGACGACACCCACACGAGTTCGCGGCAACTTAGCCATATGCAGTTACAATATCCAAATTACTTATGGTATCTTCGGGTCTGTGTTTCTATATGCATGTGACTCACGTGAACCTAATGTCAAGTGTCGTTGACCTTCAAGGTTACATATGTTATTGGTTTAGGAACTGTTGGACCAAGAACGCTTGATAAACATGAGATAGTATAATATTTAAGAAACTGCTAATTTGTGAACTGAATGTGTATATAGTATCTAAGTTGTAGCTTTGTCTTAATTGTAATGTCACTTTGTTCGTGATTGCTTTTAATGAAAGGAATCATATCAAGTAAAACAGCAAATGGATTCAGGGTTTCACACTTATAAGTTATAATAGAGGTTATCGTACTTTGGTGCATCATGTATTTTCATTTTATTAAGTCAAAAATATTGGGGTTGTTTTCTTTTAAATAGTTGTTGGCTCATGTAGTGTGTGATGATCATTTCAAATTCTAAAATTGCCGTGATCTTTTCATGCTTTATGTATTTCATATAAACATAGATAGGCTATAAGAACTTCGATCTTCAGTGACGCCACAATTAAACAGAAACTTATAAACGCTTGCAAGATCATCACAACCAGACGCACCATGATCTCTTCAAGATTAGGTTTGGTCGCCATTTTGGAGCTCGAGAACGAAACAAGATGAGAGTAGGTACAGTGAAATAAAAATGAATAAAGAAGTACATGAATACTTAAAGATCCACTAAACTAAATTTACCTAAAAGTTATCCTCTTACCTTTTAAAAAAGTTATTCCCCTAAAAAAAATTACCCATTGTGCTTAAAAAACCCGTTATCAAACCAAAAAAGCTTGATACCGAAAAAATGTACGTATAGTTTACAAAACATTCGCCGCAACGCGGCGGGGGTAATCACCTCGTTTTATTTAAAAGTCGTAGATAAAAGGCTATATAACTTGGTTTTTATTCAAGCTTTTTAATCAAAATATAATATTACAAAGAGGTCAAAATATATTTCCACACTCGTCACTAAATCATATGTTTATAGAGATACACATTTTAGTTGTTTACATTTAAAAACCGGTTAAACGGATTAGCTTTTCTCGGTTCATGTTATGGGCAAGTCTTTTTGACTTGGATTAATCACGGAACCGTTTTTTATCTTTCTTTGACCATCTCGAAATATACAAACCTACCGAATTTTGAAACCTTTGACTTCTTGTGAGCAAATCAAGCATCTTACTACTAGGCGATTTGATGGTTGTTTTAAATATCTTTCGTATTCAAATATTTTCTATAATTAATAGATAAAAAAATTTCTCATCTTATCATTATTCAACCATTTTTTTCCTTCGTTGTCTCACTAGAAAACACTTCTTTTATTAGTAAGACAAAGAAAGTGTCATTTTTTTGCAAAAAGTATAGAAACGTCAACAAAAGTTAGAAAAAAAGATGTCACTTGATTTTTATTGTGTTATTCCTATATTAAAAGGTGAAGGTAAAAGTCTAATTATAATGGGGGAAAAAATTAAAGATAAGTTTTTTTGCCTTTTATGACACATATTTTTCACAAAAAGTGTCATTGAGTCTCTAGATTTTGACCGTTTGTCCACACTCTTAAAAAAATGTCACTAAATAATTAAATTTAAAAGACATTTTTTTTTTGTCATTAGAACGACAATGTATTATGAATTCCACATGTTCCTATATGTACATTCTTACCTTAAACATAAAGCTGATTTGTATCTGGATTATTGGATATGCATAATATACTCTAATTATTCATATCTTCAAACAATATGCAATATTCATAGTAGCGTGTTGATGTATTATCAAACTATGATTTCCCCTGCAGACAAAGCGATTCTTATGATCTTTTTCTATCATGCTAAAATATAACATGAGTTTAATCTCCTAATTTGAGTAGTTTTCTGTTTCCGAGATGGAGCCTGGTTCGTTTGAGCTGATCAACGTTTTCAAGTAAAGAGACACTATGATGATGCAACTTGTGTGCCTACAAAATATCGATGGAATTGGTAGTCACTACAACAATCGGATCGACGGGAGAGAGACTTTCACGGGACACCATGTCTCCGTGAAAGTCGCTAAACCACAAAATAAAATCGACGTGGCACATAAATACCGATTTGTTATGGAAAATTAACGGACACTTTCTATGACACGCCCCCATGAAAGATGTTGATTTTATCAAACTTTGACCGCCTAGTCAAAATTAACGTAACCTTTCTCGGGACTCGTCCCACCGAAAGTGTATTTTACGCTTACCAAAATTTGACCAAAGTCCAAAGCATGCTAATTGTTCGCCGGAAAATTCCCGCCAAATCTTTCCCTGGGGACATGTCCCCGGCAAAACCTGCTATTTATAAAAAATGCACTTTATTGCAACTATTGATACATAACTAAAACCCCGATGCTTGGATAGTTTTTTCATTACGTAAAAACCCTAAACTATTTTAAAATTAAAACGGCATATCTTTAGTTCCATCGTCTGTCGTTATCTTGATATCTGGTTAAAAGAAACGAAGACTTGAATTTTGAGCACTGGTTGTATCTCCGTGTTATCCAACGCTGGGATTTATTGATGAGACTTGACGAAACAGTAGATATATAGCTATGGGAAAACAAAAATATTAAATTTATGATGAATTAATATGGTTCTTAATTCGTGTTTGTTAAATGCGATATTGTTTCTTCCGCCATTCTTTGCATATGTAATTTAGTATTGGAAAAGGGTGTTTGGACACCATAATCAGTTAACTAAGAACATGGTCACTTTTACAAATCCAAAGATGTGCTTTGATTTATAAAAATACTTGACAGATACATACTACAAGAACAACAACAACATCAACAACAACAACAACTACAAGAACAACTACTACTTTGATTAAGAACAACAACAACAACAACAACAACAACAACAACTACAACAACAACAAATACTACTACTACTACATACGAAGATTTTCCATGTCACCTAACACCACGAAGTAATGCATCCGACCGACATGCGTGGTCGCCAGAATCCTTGCCATTTCAAGTCTTGCCTCCAAAGAACCTTACTCTTGTCTCTAACACATGTTTTTGTGATTCCAAAGAAGTTTATCCTAAGATCTTTATCATGGCAAATGAGCACTCGCTGGTGCGCATCCAACCTCGAGAAGAGATTGTTCTTAAGTACTCGCCAAATGCATCCTTCCACATAAAATATCCGCACCCATTATCTTTTCTCGGTGTTACATAATAAGAAAATTATAAGAGATTACAAACCAATTATTTGTATATTTACATAAATAAGAAATGTATGATTGTTCACCTTGATGAGGACATGCATAATATTGTCGCCCGGATGAATATTCTCTATGTGATGTTCTTAATTTTATATTTCCGCCCACAAAAACACATAAAAGATTAAATGGCTCCATCTCGGTTTTGAAATTTGTGTGAAGATAAGAGGTTGTGAGGTTGAGTGGTTTTGAGGATAAGATTTGGTAGCTTTGGTGGATAAGATGTCAAGTTTTCTTTATGTGATATATAAAGCGATCCGTAGCTTTGGTGGTAAGTTTTGGCGCCATGTTTTTGTGAGAATTCTTGGCGCCATTTTTTGTGGGAAGTTGAGACCAAGAATAATAATAATAATAATAATAATAATAATAATAATAATAATAATAATAATAATAATAATAATAATAATAATAATAATAATAATAATAATAATAATAATAATAATAGTAACATGACACGATACCAATGCACCTATACTGGTCGCTTAACATGATACGATACCAATGCACCTATACTTAGTCGTTTAACATGATACGATACCAATGCACCTATACTTGGTCGCTTAACATGATACGATACCATAGCACCTATACTTGGTTGTTTAACATGATACGATACCAATGCACCTATACTTGGTCGCTTAACATGATACGATACCAATGCACCTATACTCGGTCGCTTAACATGACACGATACCAATGCACCTATACTTGGTCGTTTAAATATACTTGGTCGCTTAACATGACACGATACCATAGCACCTATACTTGGTCGTTTAACATGATACGATACCATAGCACCTATACTTGGTTGTTTAACATGATACGATACCAATGCACCTATAATTGGTCGCTTAACATGATACGTATACCATAGCACCTATACTTGGTCATTTAACATGATACGATACCAATGCACCTATACTTGGTCGCTTAACATGATACGTATACCAATGCACCTATAATTGGTTGTTTAACATGATACGTATACCATAGCACCTATACTTGGTCGTTTAACATGATACGTATACCATAGCACCTATACTTGGTTGTTTAACATGATACGTATACCATAGCACCTATACTTTGTTGTTTAACATGTTACATATACCAATGCACCTATAATTGGTCGTTTAACATGATGCGTATACCATAGCACCTATACTTGGTCGTTTAACATGATACGTATACCAATGCACCTATACTCGGTTGTTTAACATGATACATATACCAATGCACCTATACTTGGTCGTTTAACATGATATGTATACCATAGCACCTATACTTGGTTGTTTAACATGATACGTATACCATAGCACCTATACTTAGTTGTTTAACATGATACGTATACCAATGCACCTGTAATTGGTCGCTTAACATGACACGATACCATAGCACCTATACTTGGTCGCTTAACATGATACGATACCAATGCACCTATACTTGGTCGCTTAATGACACGTATACCAATGCAACTATACTTGGTCGCTTAACATGATACGATACCATAGCACCTATACTCGGTCGCTTAACATGATACGATACCATAGCACCTATACTCGCCGCTTAACATGATATGTATACCAATGCACCTATACTTGGTCGCTTAACATGATACGATACCATAGCACCTATACTCGGTCGCTTAACATGATACGATACCATAGCACCTATACTCGCTCGCTTAACATGATACGTATACCAATGCACCTATAATTGGTCGCTTAACATGATACGATACCATAGCACCTATACTTGGTCGCTTAACATGATACGATACCAATGCACCTATACTTGGTCGCTTAACATGATACGATACCATAGCACCTATACTCGGTCGCTTAACATGATACGATACCAATGCACCTATACTCGGTCGTTTAACATGATACGATACCATAGCATCTATACTTGGTCATTTAACATGATACGATACCATAGCACCTATATCGGTCGCTTAACATGATACGATACCATAGCACCTATACTCGCTCGCTTAACATGATACGATACCAATGCACCTATACCGGTCTTTTAACATGATACGATACCATAGCACCTATACTTGGTCGCTTAACATGATACGATACCATAGCACCTATACTCGGTCGCTTAACATGATACGATACCATAGCACCTATACTTTGTCAGATCGCGTGTCCGGCAACCTATGTTAAAAGTAATTAAAATAATTTTATAATTTTTGGTTAAATTTAAATTGATTTATTATTAATTTTAATTATTTAAAATGATAATAAAGATTTTTTTAAAAGGAAAATTGAATAATTATACCTTTTCCGGGACATGTCCTCGGGAAAGATTTGTTGAAAATTTTCATTTTCCTCCCACTTTTACTTTATCCCGCCATTACTTTCCCGAGGACTTGTCCTCGCGAAAGGTGTCACTAAAAGACAAATAATACTTTCTCCGGGGACATGTCCCCGGCGAAAGTAGAAAGGAAATATTAACCTCAATAATTTACCGATTTGGTCATACTCGGGGAAAAAAAACGAAAAAAACACAGCTCACCATCGTCTTCCTCCTCTCAACTCACTACTGCCACCACCACAGCTCACCACCTCCACCACCACTGCTCCACCACAGCTCACCACCTCCACCACCACTACACGCGCACCATCTCCTTCTCTCCTCTCAAAGATTAATTCTATCCTCAACACCTCTCAAAGTTTGATTCTTTCTCTTCTCTATTCTTACTCTCAACTGATACCATAGAAAACCGAGGTATAATTGTTTTGATTTTTTATAATTTTTGTCAATTGTTTTGATTTTTTATAATTTTTGTCAATTGTTTTAATTATTTATAATTTTTGTCAATTGTTTTAATTATTTATAATTTCTGTCAATTGTTTTAATTGTTTTGATTTTTTATTAATTTTTTTGTTAATTTTGTTTTTTGGTATATATAGCTTCTGCTGAGAAGCCGATACCCGAAGCCGAGAAGTGAAGCCGAGACCACAACGCACGTGCTCTCGAGACCCCGCAACCGAGGTATTTTTTTGTGTTTATGTTTGAAGGGACATGTCCCCATTTAAAGTTTATAGTTGAGAATTTTGGCCTTAGTAACCCCCATCGTTCCCTTTTGAAACCGATTTGTGTTTTGGATTTGTTAAGATAATACGAGTAGCATGAGTCATATGAAGCAAATATATACCGAATGATGATTGTTGTTTATGTAAGAACCGAGAAGGGTGCTTGGTTAACAAAGAACTCAAAGGTAGCTTATACACAAGCAAACCAAATGGACTTTAACTACTTCACAAGCTCTAAATAAGCTTAAGAAACCTACAACAAAGGGTCATTGAACCGATAAAGGGAGGTTAGGGTTTTGGGTTTGCTTGTTTTCGTAACCAAAGGGGTGTTTGGACTGCTTATTTTTTAGCCCCGAAAGGGTGCGTTTGGTTAACAGCAGCCCACAAGGGATGCATCATGTGGTTATGGATTGGCCTTCGTTCGTTTAGCTACGACGCATTGTTTACTTGTCATTTATCATGACGTACAGTCTTGCTAGTAAAATATGTACGCGTAGGTCGATCATTTGTAACATTCCAAACAGCCCTTTCAAAAGCTTTTCACAAGCTTGCTTTCTGCCTTTTTGCCCTGTTCTACCCATCGCATCAAGAATTTCAAATGAATTTGATGACTTATTTATAAGTTGTCAAGGGCCCACCACTTGCCTGTTTCACCCAATCGCATCGAAATTTCAACATTTCTAGCTTCTTTTCTCCTTTGTAGTCTTTTAGCGACTTAAAATAAGTGCAAAACAATTCTCTTGGCTTAAGTCAGTTTTATGTAAATTCACCCATAAAAGGGTGTTTGGCTTAAGTCTAAATCTGGTCCAAAACCCATGTTTACCCAGTTTGACTTTTAGAGTCAAAGTCTTTTTAAGGTTATTAGGTAGTTGTTTAAGATTTTTTCTGTCACCAACATATAACAACAGCCATTGCCGCTGTTCACACAGCTTTTTCATAGCTCTTTATGCCCTTTGAGCAATATTAGCTTATACCTACGTTTGCTTATTATCAGCTTATTAAGTATAGCTTATTCCAGTTTCCTATTTTTCTTAGATTGGTATTATCATATAGTATTTATCATAAAAATTTCATAATTTTCCGTTTACATTTAGTATTTTTAATAATTAATTTACTTTATGTATATTGCTAACTATTTTGATTCTTGGTACGCTTGTCGCCGAGACCGCCATTCAGCCGAGACCGAGCCATGTCGAGACCGCCATACCCGAGACCGAGCCGAGTCCAACCGTGGACCATCGCACAATCGCGACTACAAAGTAGCGACTACAGAGATGTTTTTATATGGCTTTTATATGTTTTTTATGGGTGTTTGTTTAAGCTTATACATGGGCTTATGAGCTTATTTTGTATCGGCTTATATTTCACGAGCTTCAATTTTCCAAATTATTTGAGATTTGTGGGCTTATATAAGTATATGATGGTATAATAAACTTATATAAGTCGGAAAATTGAATCTTATGATATATAAGACGAAAAAAATAAGCTCATAAGCTACAAATAAGATTAAACAAATAAGATCATAGTATTGTATGGTATTTGATTGTGTTGAACTGTTGTAAATGATTTTAGGACTTTAGTGATTCATTTCGAAAGTCCCCGTCCAAGTAAACATCCCATAGAACCCGTCCGAAATTAATTTATTAGAAATTAATTTCGAAAGTCCCCTGTTGATCGCTTTTGAATGTTTTGTCTCATTTAGATATGAATGTAGATATTGATTTATTATTTTGAAAATTTCGATGTTGTTTCCCTTTACTCCTACGAATATGTCTTTAATGCACATATTTGGGAGTTGAGGGAAATGTCATTAAATTTTCTCAAATAGTAAATTCAATTATACGCATTCATATATGAGATGAAACATTCAAAGAGTGGGTTAGATTGCCATCCATAGTTGGATTAGGTGAAGAAAACACACAACCGGTAATTCCACCTTTATGTGTTTACGTGTAGATTTTTGTGAACATTTTAAGTCTATATAATTATTTATTGCTTCATTAAAACGCAGCTATGCCAATTGATAAAAGTCGGGTCTCACTAGCACGCACAAAGAGAGAATTTTAGTTGGTCTTAAAGCTTTCGCAACTATTGCAAGCCCTTGGTGAATATTGATGGAATATAAAATGTCCCTCGTGCTCGTTGTTTAAACATAAACCGGATAAAGCATGAATTTTGTTTGACCACATACACACAAATGGTCGGGACCATAGTTATACGAAATGGTATAATCATGGTGAGCCGGATGCCCGAACAATCAGACACAACACAAGACACCCGGGATGAGTGACATGGTTGAGTTCCTTCATGATATTGGTCCGAATAACGAACCGGATGATCCAACTCAAGGAAATATTGGCGAGACAAGTAACGACGCAATTCCTCAACGAATGAGTATGAGGAGTTACTTGCCACCGCCAACGAAAAACTATACCCACTGTGAGTGGATGTCTTCATTAGACTTTATGGCAAAGATTACGCACATCAAGGTCAAAGGTAAAGTGAGTGACACCACATTTAATGAGTTACTAACTTTATTCAAGGAAGTTTTCCGCCTGCTCTAGGATACAACATGCCATCGTTATACTATGAAATAAAGAAGACATTTAAAACTATCGGGTTAGGATATGAATCGATACATGCTTGTGTAAATGATTGCTTTTTATATCGGGGGCGGTAATCTAAGATTTGCAGACTTGTCCGATCTGCGCTAGTAGATGGAAAGAAAAGAACACAATGGGAAGAAAGTTCCTAACAAGGTGTTGCGTTATTTTCCTATCATTCCTAGACTACAACGCTTGTACAAGTCTAAACACACCGCAAAACATATGACTTGGCATGCGCCTAGGCGCCTAGGAGAACAGAAGATGCAACACCCGGTTGATGGTCAAGCATGGAAGAAATTTGACATCAAGTATTCAAGGAATTTTTAAAGAAAAAGAAACGTCCGTTAGGGTTGGTTGTTGATGGTTTCAATTGCACGGCAACATTAGTCATCATACAAAGATGTGGCGGTCATATTAACCACATACAATACGCCTCCCGGATATGTATGAGAGACTTGTCTTATGTTGACATTGTTAATTCCGGCCCCAAATCACTGTGGAAGTATATTGATATTTACCCGAGGCCTTTGATTGATGACCTAAAGACTTTATGGAAAGATGGAGTCATGACTAAGGATGTCACATGTGCACCGACTCGTATGAAAGCATCGCTTTATGGACTATCAATGACTATCCCGTCAAGTAGTTTGTCGGGTGGAGTGGGCAAGGTTACAAGGCATGTCCGACATGTAATGTAGACAATCCAACTATGCACGTGTTAAACAAAACCGCTTATGTTGGTCATGTAAGATTCTTAAGCATGACCAATAAATGGCGGAAGAATGAAGGGCATTCTATACGTAGGTAGATGATATAGACCCTCCTAGAAAATTTACCGGTGATGATATCTTAGATCAACTAAGAAGATTGCCTAAACGTGTCCCGGAAAACATCCAAGATATGGGGTGCGAACAAAAACGTGATCCCGATCGCGAATTGAATTGGACAAAAAACTGCTTTCACGAGCTAGAGTATTGGTCTTTTCACACTAAAACACAATTTAGATGTCATGCATATCGAAAAAATGTGTGTGAGAGTGTGTTGGGTACTTTGTTAATGAATGACAAATCAAAAGACACCAACAAGGCAAGATAAGACTTACAAAATTTGAATATTCGACTCGACTTGTGGCTCGTCAACAAAGGAAACGGAAGTGCTCTAAGCCTCATCCTACGACTCTTTCACAACCAAGAAAGAAAACGCTTTTTGTCAATTCATTAAAGGTGCGCGCTTTATTTAAAATTTCTTTGTTCGAATTAATTCGCGTATTCATTTCGACAACTTATTCTAATATCCCGATTTTTTCTTAATTCATCAAAGGTGTTAAACTATCTCGATGGGTTTGGATCTAACTTCAAGCATAAAGTGACCGACAACGATAGCAACATAACAGCTTGAAGGCTCATGATCACATAATGATGCAACGGTTGCTTCCTCACTGGACTTCAAAATTACTTGAAGGACCAAACCACCACAACACCAATAATCGAGCTTTGTTCATTCTTCAAACATATATGCGCTCGAACTTTGATGATGGATGACATGTTGAAAGCTAGAGAACAACTCGATCAATATTTTGTGCGCCGAGCAAATATATCCTCCAACTTTTTGACATTATGATTCACTTGGTTATTCATCTATCGGAAGAGGCTATTGAAGGCGGTCCTGTTTACATGAGGTGGATGTATCCATTTGAAAGATACATGAAAAAGCTCAAAAATTATGTCGAAATATAGCAAGCTCAAGGTTCAATAGCGGAGGGTTATATTGTCGATGAAGAATTAACTTCTGCTCACATTATTTTCGGTGTTGAGACGAGATTTAATCGTCTCGATCGGAATGAGGACCGCCCAAGGCCAACAAGTAAATTTGAGGTGTTTCGATCATCGCAAAAAGAATGGTAAACTATCATTAGTTCGGTTTAATGTAGACACAATGAAGCAAGTAGTATGGTACGTACTACACAACAACCATGAAATCGACCAGACATGAACGCTGCATAAGAGGTACGTGTTTTATTTCAAAATTTGTTTCACGTAAGTTGTTATTCGACGACTTATTCTAATATCATGAACATTTATGTGGCATTTCTGGCGAGACTTGCAAGAAGGGTTTCTCACCGGTTTGAGATGAAGGTAGACTTATTGTATGTATTACCCGTAAAAATAACGACTATTACTCATATCTATCTATTCTTAACTTTTTCATAGATTCGTGAATTAAAAGTATGAAGGACCCAAGTTGTACCGAGTTATTCGCTTTGGCTTGTGGACCATCATGTACCGCAGCCTCACCAACTCTTGCGTAGTCAACAAAGGTGAAGTTTATCGCACACGACGGTGATTTACGCTGCTCAACTCAAAACAATGAATTTCAACTCCTAACCTCGATGGAGGAATGCATTATGGCCGACTTGAAGAAATTTCGATTTTTCATATATTTCATTCAATGTTGTGTTGTTTAAAGTCAAATGTTTTGACACTAATAACAAGAATCGCCTAAAACGTTGTACCTATAGAAACAACATTACGCAAATTATGACCGATCGTATCGCTTCAAATGAACCATTCATTCTTGAAACGCAAGCAACACAAGTCTTTACCTTGATTTCCTGCAACGCGGTAATTGGATGGCCGTCCAAGATTCTTATCATCGAAAGATTTGGAACCCGAATATCATTGTGGTAGAAGACAATCAAGATGTTGTACATGACAACAACTCATCACATATCACACTCTCTCACCGAGTTGGATCGGTTGGATTATAACATTATAAATATAGATGTTCAACCAATGAAGTTGAGGCACCACCACCAATTATCACTATTGTGGAAGACGAAGATGATATTGATTATGATGATCACGATCCTCATGATTTAGCATCTGATGATGATGATGACCACGAGAATGAAGATGATGAAGATGACAGTACTAATAATGTTGATGATGTGGGAGATTAATCTCGAATTGTAATTTGTAGAACAACACTTAATTATTTGAATGAAATTTTTATCGAGTGGTTAAATGTGTTTATTTGTTTGTTTATTTATTTATTTATTTATTTAATTATTATAATTATCTTGTTGATATATACTGTTAAATGTGTTTATTTGTTTGTTTATTTATTTATTTAATTATTTATTTATTTATTTAATTATATATATGTTTCTTCACTAATTTCTATGTTCGCTTAACGGATGGCGATGTTGTAGCTAGGTCTCACGGTGGCGATAGAGGTAATTCGCCACCGTGGTCCTCGAGAAGGATAGGCACCAATTGCCAGTAAGAATTTCGAATTATTTTAACTAAACCGTATTTGATTACATGTTATTTTAAATTGATAAAATGTTATTTTATGTCATCTTCACTTGAATTTGATTACTTGTAGGCTCTAAATCCAAAGTCGCCAACCCAAACGCCAAAATTGGGAAAGGCGGGAAGGTGGTGCGTGGTCCCACTAAGAACACGGCACTCAAGGCGAAGAGGGCACCGGATGGTCGCCCTGTGTCGATCGATTTTGGGTCAACTATCACACCCCAAATTACTGCTTTGCAATGGAATGGAATTCTCGGGTTTGTTGTCATAGCATCACGATTATAGTTATATTGAACGACCCAAAGTGTCGTTTGGAAAACACATCGCTTGATTTAATAAAACATTCGTAGTTTACAAAATATAGGTCCCAAATGAAAATCATCATGTGCGGAAATAAGTTTGATACAAGCCAAACGATGTTTTTAAAGTGCATAAATTTATTTGAGACGCTCGTCACCACGACTCTATGATAAGTCCACATGCATGCCATGAAGTGTATGCCTTAGATACCGAGATAAAACATGCTTAAAAGTGTCAACACAAAGGTTGAGTGAGTTCATAGAGTTTGAGTTGTCATGAAAACCTTTAAAGAATGTTCATGCAAGAAAGGCATTGCAATCCACTCCGCCCAAGTTCGCCCATACAAAACTTGCAACTTGTGTGTTTACAACCCATCGCCAAAATATGTATATTATATGTTCAAGCACATGTTGTCAAATGAATTCACATAATAGTACATAACTTAATGTATCAATAGTCAATTGATATAACACATAATGAGTATTGTTTCAAATAGTTCCAAGACCATTAGTTCATGATTGTACCAAGTCCGCTAGTTCATGATTATACCAAGACCATTAGTTCAATATCATACCAAGACCATTAGACCGTGATCATACCAAGTCAGCTAGCCCAATGATTTATGATATAGAAATTCTAAGTATAGCAATCATCATACTTGTATGACTAAACATTCGCCTCGTATAAACACATAGTTTGCAAATAGACATGAATGTCATAAAAGTTTATGAGCATGTATCTCCCCCAAAAGTATTATAAAAACAATTGAAAATGGGGCTATGGAACTCACCTGATGCAATGATTATGATGACAAAAGTGAGTACACTGAAATGCGGCGCAAATCTCTAACTGCGACCTATTATGAATGATATGATATATTATAATTCATGAATATATATCGTACATGCAAATCCACATGTAATCTATACCACTTGTGCAGTTTTGAAAATAGAGTTTATCGTCGAAATATATGTTTATGACATCTTGTCAAGTTACAAAATACTTTACAAGTATTTACGTTGAAACAACATCCTACGATAGTCGTTTAGTGATTTATCAAGAAATTATAGTTTTTCGTCGCAAAACAATATAATTTGACAATTCATGAAAGTGACTAAATGGCCTCGAAATGCTAGTCGTAAAATAGTGAATATCGAGTGTTAGGAAACAAACTCAATGGTTTTGGAAAGCTTGTCACATCATCTCAAAGTCTTAGCTTTTAAGTTTTGATCATAGAGGTCTCGATCATGGAGAAAACATAGGTAAAGTAGGGTACTTGTACCAAAAATATTGTTTAAGGGTAGTTTCGCAAAGTTTGAGTGACCGTATTTTATTCGTTACAACCCGCTTTGACTAACGGTTGAACATTTTGGAAAATAGGCTAGGTGAACTCACTTTTACTAGAAGACTTCGCTTTCTAAAAGTATTCTATCGATGTTAAAACGACTCTCAACATGGTCACTAGCGACAACTAGTTTTTGTCTAATAGGAAAAATAAGTCTTTATACTTGTATAAAAGTTACGATAACCTTGTTTAGAATGTGAATAACTTAGTCGTTATAAGTCCGCTTTTCACGCTTTATATGTCCTTAGCTTCGTGTTAAAGTATACTAATATATTTTGATAAATCGACGATTTAGATAACGCTTAAGACTCATTTTTAACCCTTAAAAATCTGGACAGCATGTCGTTTTTCCGAAAATATAGTTTTCGCTGCTCAACTTGAAAATAGCATAACTTCTTCGTTATAAACCGCTTTAACCCGCTCAAGCGACCACGGTTTCGTTTTAAAGTATATTTTATGAATATCTAGCCCAAAATATTTTATAACCTGGCAAAATTTCCAGACTTTGCAAAATGATCGACCCTATTTTATAGTTGTCGAAAGTTGTGACAACCGGCAATTTAGGAGTCTATTTTAGGTAACGCATTACGTTAAACTAAACCGAGCTTTTGCCTTTATCACTATTTTTATAAACCATGACTTGATTTTATATCGCCTATTGGTTTTACGGTTTATTTCATTATTAAATGAGTTATCGTATGCTTTTAACTCTATTTGGTAGGCACTATTCGATTCGGCACTAGAAAAGCCTAAACCAAGAATTATTGTAACATGTAGACCGTAACTCGAAAATTGACAAATAAATAGTCAAAACTCGTGGAAAAACGTAAATAACGATGTTGGAAAGTTGAATAAATGTTGTGGGACACTCGGGGGACAATTTACGAGCTCGGGAATGGGTAAACGGGATAGTTACAAAAAATTACAACCCGACCCCTCCTCTTTTGCTCGACCGCCGCCCTCCAAATTAATTATTTTTGAGGTCCCTAGCTCCTATGTATAAATACCCACCCACTACCTCATTTGCCTAGTTCAATTCTCTCTCTAAAAACACACATATCACCATTTCTCTCTCTACTTTTTCACTCTAAAAACCCTAGCACCACCACCTTGTGGCCGCCGGCCATTTTCCGGCCACCACCACCGCCACGACAGCGCGTCACCATACACCTCCACCACCAAAAGAAAGCTCTCTTTCTCCTCTTTCCAACCATATATCATACGCTCCATTTGGATTTCAATAACACCTTCAAATCTTTGAATCAAGATTCGTACTTTTAGGGTTTCAAAGGGCTTTTGCAATTGGTGATTAGATAAGGTAAAGGGAACATGTTTTGAGCTTGATTAAGCAATAAAAACCCATGAATTGAATTCTAGGGTTTTGACCCATGGATGAAATTTGGGGCTTTTGGGTGGAACATGAAATTAAAGCTAATTAGTGACTAAATAAACAAGTAATTAGTGTTTGGTAAGTGTGTGGTGTATTAATTTGATGGGTTTGTGTATTTAGGGTTTAGTTGCATGTTTTTTATTAAGAATAGTTGATGGGTTTTGTGTTTGGTTAGTGTTTGGAGCTTGAATGATTGGATTGGGATGTTGTGGAAGTGATTTGGATGTGTTTGGATTGGTTTGGGATGGCGTACGAACCACCATGGTCACGTACGTGACCCATGGGTTGGTGTACGTGACCCACTTGGGTCATGGGTTCGAGTCGGGTCGATTTGGTAGCTTGTTGATTGGTATTGTTGAGGTTTGATGAGACGCGGAACCGAAAGCTTCTAGAGCTTGTTTGGTTCACGTGGTCTTCGATCATGACCGTGTCATGACCATTAGGGTCATAACATTGGTTTCAGTACTTTTGGTTAATTGATTGGTTGGCTAGATTGTTTTGAGTTGGTTTGGGATTGAATTACGATATTGTGACATTTAACTTGGACTTGATATATGTATTGTTGACTTTGAGCTACGTCGGTGTCACTTTGACTTTTTAGTCAATAGTTGACTCCGACAAAGCTGTAACATGGACTTTAGTATAATTTGGACTATTGATTGATTAAAAGCCGAGAAGTTATGACTCATGCTTGTGGACTCAAAACGAATAACGATATAAGTTTAATATTGGAATGTGACAAAATATATATAAACATGAAAATGCTAATAGAACTATGAAATGTAAATAATAATGGGCTTTTGTACCAAAAATGTCGATAACAAGTCTTATCTTGTTATTTACTATTTTTAAACGTAAACTAACGACTAAATTGGAAAGGTTTTGCAATAAATAAGTAATTAACGCTTCGAGTATATCGTTTATCAATAAATGTCAATTGTGGACATTTAATATCATCTTTAAGTATTTAATTGCTTACGCGTTGTGTGCATGGGTTACGGATAACCTAGCATTAATAGTGTTGATCCACGTGGGTAGCGGACTTATTAGGTTGACGAATCTAATAAGAGCCCGCTAGGTACGTTGGGTAACCTTATTAATGGGTGACTTATCCTTATGACTCTTTAAGGATACGATTGATTTATGGGATAATAAGCGACACGAGTAAATAAATGAGTTTATCGAGTTGACGAATTTGATAAGGTCTACTATTTATTCCGAAACTTATTGAACTATGGAGCTTATCGTTTAGAGGTCTCATTGTGTCGCATTGAGTTATATATTGGTTGTTTGAGTGCATTCATGGCATCATATTGAGTCGATACACCCACACGAGGAATACCAAACACTAGGATTAAATGGTGAAACAAGACGTTTTTGGAAATAAAAGAGATGGAATATATTGGGGTAGATAACGTTGATTTTGAGGAATATATATATATATTAAAGTTGGTCTACATTAATAGGTTGTGCCGAGTCGATAGTTGTTGTCTTTGTGATATTGTTATCTTCGCTAGTGTTTATTTGTGTGTTGATTGCTCGAGGTGTAGTTTCATAGCCCCACTTTTATATACGCTTTAACTACATTTTGAACTATTTGGGGTGAGAATCATGCTGCTGTTTTTGGACCGTGAAAACTATTTGGATTTGCTTATGTGCTTGACCGTATAGATAGAGATGCGGTAGTTGTTGCCTTAGACTAGGTTAGACCATTGCCTAGCTAAGAAGAGACTTCTACCGACCTAGTCCGGGTTGGCAATTGTTCTAGATTTTGCCACAACAAATCTTTCGGACTAGAGTCATGGGGCCCGAGTAATCCTCGGATGTGGGATTTGATTGGAGATCCGGTAGGATCATGTGAAACGGTATTTATCTATCTTAGGTCTTGTATAGCAAATCAACTCCTATTGGTCCACTATGATTTTGTTGAACTTAAACCTATGAACTCACCAACAGAAGTTGAACTTTTAGCATGATTTCTTAGGTATTTGAAAGATGTTTGGAACACGTGATTGGTGGAAGCTTGGCAAGAAGGCGGGGGCAATTCTGACTCTGATAAACTTTGGGGACCTATTTTAATAACTCATGTTTTGGGCCTAATAATTATACTTTTAGATTAAATGTTCTGAATACTTAATTTGGGGATTGGTTTTGAATGTTAAATGACTATCTTTTGCTATACTTTTGTGCGATACCAATCCAATAGTAACGCCCAAAACTTGATTAAGTCTTATCAGATCGAGATTTGGGGTGTTATGATTGGTATCGAGCTCAAGGTTATAGAGAATTAGGTATTTTATAAACCATAAACTATAACCACTTTTAAGAAAATTGATCCTCGACCGACGACGCCCGCCAAGTCAAGCTTCTTATTTGATTTTGGTATGAATCTGCGAATTGAATTATGAGATGATATGTTAAGGGATATTGTGAATCGATTATGGAAACGTTATGATATGGAGATATGATTATTGATTTGGAAACGATATACGATTATTGATTTTAAACGAGAGATGATTATTGGTTTTGGAAAATGAGATATGACTATTGGTTTTGGAAAGTGAGATGTGATTATCGAGATATTACGGAATTTGATTTGAGTAAATGGTATATTGTGATTTTGGGAATGTTGAACTCGATTGATTTGATATGTGATAATGTGATGGAACGGAACTTATGTGTTTTATGTAAAGGCATATTTTGAGTAATGCGGTACCTACACTTTTAAAAGCTTTCATTATGTGATATATGTTTTGGGTTAAGTTGATGCGTTTATTAAAACTAGTTGTTTCGGACACTTATACCTACCCTATGCCGTTGTCACAGACTATGCCTTCACTAGCTTTTGATGTGTCTGAGGAGGTCCTTGATGTTGCTAGCTCGCCAGCATTGACTCTCATAACGGTTGCGCAGGGTGATCCTTATGAGATTGCCATCACACTAGTTCATCATCATCAGATCGTCCTAGCTCGTCTAGGCAGCTCACTTTACATCAGGTTTTAGCGCGAGCACAAACTCCTAGGCTTGCTTATATCACTGCCCGCATGTCCGTGAGACCACCATTATCACCTATCCGTTTAGCAAGATCACCATGTCTTAGGAGGCCTAGATCTCCTAGTGTACCACCTCGTGATTTACTCAAGACAGAGACTCGACTCATGGACTCTCCCCATTGATGAGGGTGAGGAGGAGCATGAGGTCGAGGAGGAGGATGAGATTGAGGAGCAAGATGTAGATGAGGATGAGGATCCTCGGGAGGAGGATGATGAGGATATCCTGAAGGGGTACTCCTCCATTGCGAGTCCCACACATTCTCCGGACCGTGTTCTCCTTTGCATGAGCCCGAGTCCCTCGGATGCCTTTTTAGACATTGACTCGCCACCTTACTCGCTTTATATAGGTAGCCCGTTGGGATCCGATATACCGTCGGAGATTGTTTCTGAGCCCGAGGAGTATGGTGAGACGGGTCTGATGTGGGAGAGGATTACCTCTCAGAGTACTAGACTTAGTCAGTTGACGGAGCATTTGGTTGGAGTATCTAGGGCTAGTATTGTGGATCTGAGTGTTGATATGGGTACTGTAGTCAGGAGGACTAGGGTTTTGCATGATGGTATTGATTGGTCCCAAACGGTCTATCTTTTATTAGTCAACCACTTCGAATGGTCAACCATAAAGTCAAACATTTCAAGACACCGAATATTCTTGAAATAGAAACTAGAGCGCATTAAAAACAATTTTGACTATTAGAGTTCTTATGATGCCAATATATGAGCTAAGAGTACTAAATAGATTTATACTACTATAATGCAACAGAACTTAACCACTAACAACACCTTAAACTCAGATAATCTACTGAATCCAAACACTTCTTTATATGGACAGTTTTTATGATTTTTAAGGGATTCCACTGATTAAGACTATAAAACTGAATTACAAGGTCCTAATATGATGTGAGAGGTTAAATGAAACACAGAAACACCAGTTATAACATCACAAACCCATAAATTATTATAATGTTATTTTAACAGTGAAAATGAAATTTAAAGCAACAATGGATTTTAACGATCAAGCAGTCTATTTTAAGCAATAACTTTACTTAACTACACCAAAGAAGCATATAAGCACAGAGATCACAGTGTACAAGCACTTCTACAGTAAATGTCCAAAATCAAGAAATGAGCTTACAAATTGCTTCCAAGCTCACAACTGAGAACCAAGGCCCAAGAACAATTCCTATAGCCTCCCTCGAGGCACTAGTACCATATAAATCCGTAATCCACCAAGCTTCTTGCTTCAAACTTCCTTGAACACCGATTTTTATATTTTATGACCTATTTATTGAGATTTTTGTGATTTTATGCTAAACTTGAATTAAACCGATTTTAATGATCCAAAAGCCTTAAAAACTCATAAGTGAACCGAATTGAGATGAAATGAACAATAAACTACAACATTTAACACTTATCGGTGAAGTTGTCAATTTCACTAGATAAATGCTAAATATAAATTCGTGAAAATTACTTGTAATTAAAGGTAAATAAGGTTCAAAATACACTAAGGAAACTGAGTACAACAATATTTGAATGAAAATTATAATCGAAAGTAAAACTACACCACATACGAAAATAAAACTATATTAAGCTAACTCTCCTCTTCATTCCCTTCTTTTTCTTTTTATAGGTGAAGATTAGGGTTCTCTCTCTCTCTCGAGCATATCCCACCAAGAATCGAGCCATTGGATGATTGGAGTTGATATTGGCCGTGGATTCGATTTTGGCGCCAAAAATTCTTTTGCAACCTGGCCGATAACTTGATGGAAGAAAGAAGCAATTAATGCTTCTTGTTTTGTTGTTGAGGTGGAAGGGATAAGGTGAGGGTTGTGAAATGGAGGTGTGGTGATGGAGTGGTTTTGCAGAGTTGGTGGGTTTGTGTTTGGGTATTAGAGACAGAGAAAAAGGAGGAAAGGGTGGGGTTGGTCGGGAGTTGACCGAGGTTTTATTAATAGGCAAAGGGTTAAAATAAGGGGGTTCACGGGTTTTGGCTAGGGTCCGGTTTGGATTTGGCTATTAACACAAGGACCATTCTTGCAATTCATCCAAACTTGAGAGATCAAATTATAATTTTCCAAAATTTATTATAAGGACCATTTTGACAAGTTTAAATTACCAAAGGACCAAAACATTAATTTTCCAATTTAAAATGTCCAGCGTAAATTTCGTCAATCTTTGAAACTTGAGGACTAAAGTTGCCATTTTGCAAAACCGAACTTTATAAGGGTAATTTTGACAACTTGAAAAATCCACGAGGGCATTTTATGAAAAATTACATGTTTTGAATAACTGTGGACTAGATTTTGACAATTATTGCATAAAATACGCCTAAATATTTTTTCATCTTTTGAGACTTTTCAAAGTGTTTTATTTGCTTTTGCGATGTAGAAGGAACAAAAATGATGAGTATTTACACACTCATCAATCCCCACACTAAAACATTGCTAGTCCCTAGCAATCTTTTGTGAAAATTTAATGGATTTAAGTCTCTTTACCAAAAGCCATTACTCGAGTAGCCAAATATTTTAGTTCAAGTAAGAACCTTGGTACATCGATAACCAAATGATTTTGAGCAAACCACCAAACTTTCAACGGTTTTGATTTGTCTTTACCGAAGCCGTTTGCTTCGGACTAGCCAACTCTTAGATAAAATATCTTTGGTGAGTCGATTACCAATTATGGTTTTCCAACCGCCTTTACCACAAGCCATAAACTTGCGGGCTAGCCAACTCTTCACTAATTAAAGATATGGTGAGTCAACACCATACAATTTTGGGCAAATTGCAAGTCGTCAACGGATTTGAGATATCTTTACCAAGAGCCGTTTGCTCTCGGATTAGCCAATCCTTTTGTTTATTAGACATGGCGGATCGATAATCAGAAGTCGAGTAAGTGCAAAACACTTACTCCAAAAAAAATTGGCTAAAATGGGGAATTGGGTGGTATAATTACATGATAAAATTCGTGAGAATTCCCCACACTAGAAATGAATATTGCCCTCAATATTCAAAGTACCTACCGTTATGCCGAAACCGAGAACGTAAAAGGAAATACTACTACCGATTTTTTTTTTTTTTTTTTTTTTTTGGATAAACTTATATACAACAATGGAGGCAACTCCCCACACTAGGTGGTAGAAAGTAGAAAGAAGTCGAAATATGGGTGAAAACCCATATGGTGTGCTCTTGTTTTTATTCCCGAGTCGCTAGCTTGACTCGATCCCCGCATTCATTGGTTCATGGGGAAAGTTTGTAGATCCGGACAACCATGTGGAATGTCCTCTCCAAAATAGTGCTTCAATCGATGACCATTCACTTTAAAATTTGGACCATCGGGTTGAGATAACTCAATAGTTCCATAAGGAAAACTTTAGTGATGGTGAATGGTCCGCCGGTAGGATTTTAGTTTTCCGAGAAAATCTTCAATCTTGAATTGAAAAGAAGGACTCGATCACCGACGTTGAAAACGCGGTTCTTGATTTTGAGTCATGAATCTTCTTTGTCTTTTCTTTGTAGATCAAATAGTTCTCGTATGCTTGATCACGGAGTTCATTTAATTCATTCATTTGAACTTTCCGGTGATCACCGGTTGTCTGAATATCGAAGTTGGCATGTTTCAAGGCCCAGATGCTTTGTGCTCAAGCTCAATCGGCAGATGACACGCCTTTCCCTACACTAGCTTGTATGGAGTACACCGATGGGTGTTTTATAAAGTCGCACGGAAGGCCCAGTCGCCATCTAGCTTATCCGACCAAGAGGCACGGTTTCGCCTCACTATCCTCTCGAATTCTTTTAATCCTCGGTTGGAAACTTCCACTTGCCCACTTGTTCGGGGTGGTACGCAGAGAGACGGTGAGTTACACCATACTTTTGCATGACTCTATCAAACCGGTCATTGCAGAAATGCGCACTACGATCACTTATTATAGCTCGTGGAGTTCCAAACCTAGCAAAAATAGATTTTAAGAATTTCACAACAACTCGGGCATCGTTGGTAGGCAAAGCTTTCGCTCAACCCATTTTGACAAATAATCAACGCCACGAGTATGTATTTATTTCCTCGAGATGAAGGAAATGGCCCCATAAAGTCAATGCCCCGGATGTCAAAAATCTCACACACTTGAATGGCGTTTTGCGGCATTTCATTTCTTTGTGAGATATTTCCGTGACGTTGACAAGCGTCTGTGTTTTGACAAATTCGTGGGCATCCTTGTAAATCGAGAGCCAATAAAATCCGAATCAAACACCTTCGGGCAAGATAGTTGGGGCTATGATGTCCCCAAGAGGTCCGTAATGGCAAGCCTTGAGAATGTCATTTGCTTCCCGACCATACACACATCGCTGATGACTTGATCCGCAAATTTTGAATAAGTAAGGTCGTCCCGTAGTAATGTTTTACATCTTTAAAGAATTTGTTTTTCGTTGGGACGACATTCCTTTCACCACAAAGTTACCCACATGGTAATTTGCAAAGTCAAGAAACCATGGGGTAGAAGAGTCTCCACGAAAAGAAACCACATTGAGTGTTTCGAGAGGAAATGTTTCGCTTATTTCCTTTTCTCGAACACATCCTGGTGAGGGTTTTCTAGATGGGGATGATGATCGCACCGTGTTCTCGCCTCCTTTTTATCACGATAATGATATCAAATTCTTGCAGGAGGAGAACCCAACGGAGCAATCTCGCTTTGCATCTTGTTTTGCAAAGAGATATTTGAGAGCCGAGTGATCCGTATACACCACGCATTTGGTCAAGATTAGGTATGGCGAAACTTCTCAAACGATACACCACAACTAATAATTCTTTTTCGTAGTGTTGTAATGGGTTTGAGCTTGATCATAGTCTTACTCGCGTAGTGGATAGGCTGAAAATGCTTGGTTTTACGTTGCCCCAGATCGCACCGATAGCAAAATCACTTGCATCGCACATGAGTTCAAAGGGTAAATCCCGATGGGGCAACGAGAATGGGTGCCTCCGTAGCTTTTTCTTTAATGTTTCAAAAGCTTCGATGCATTCGGTGAGAAGATAAAAGGAGCATCCTTCTCAAGGAGATGAGTCATAGGTCGAGCGATTTTAGAAAAATCTTGTATGAATCATGATAAAACCGCATGACCTAAAAACTCCTAATACCTTTGACGGTAGTAGGATGAGGCAATTGGCAATGACATCCACTTTCGCTTTGTCAACCTCAATCCGTTTTTGAAATCTTATGGCCTAGGACAATTCCTTCCTTGACCATAAAATGGCTTTTTCCCGCTTTAGACAAAGATTGGTGTCTTCACACCGCTTGAGCATTTTTCTAAATGGGAGAGACATGTTTGAAATGAGTCCCCAATGACCGAGAAGTCATCCATAAACACCTCCATTGTTTCCGATCATGTCGTGGAAAATTGCCATCATACATCGCTGGAACGTGCTGGGAGCGTTACATAGGCCAAAAGGCAAACATCTCGAGGCAAAAGTTCCGTATGGGCGGTGAATGTGGTCTTTCTTGATCCCGTGGATCAATGGGGATCTGAAAATACCCCGAGAAACCATCTAGGAAACAATAGTATTCGCTTCCGCTAGTCTCTCAAGCATCCGATCCATGAAGGGTAGAGGAAAATGGTCTTTACGGGTGGCTTCGTTTAAGTTGCGATAGTCAATACACACGCCATCCCGTAACCAATCGAGTTGGAATTAACTCGCTTTCTTCATTTGTGACAACAGCTTATGCCACCCTTTTTGGAACACGGTGGATGGGGACCGACCCACGGACTTTCATAAATCGGGTAAATTAAGATCCGCTAAACCGTCAAGTCTAATCACACAAACCGACCACTTGTGAATGACTACCGTAATGGACTTAAAACAGTTCGCATAACAAATGCAATGAAGATCGAGAATACAATGAATTCCGGGTCGTTATGTCCCACGGAGACTCAATGGTGTGTAAACACTTGATCAGACGATAGAATGATCACTAATGATAGTGATCGAAAGGATTAGGATGGATAATTACACCTAAAGAAAAGGTTATAAATTAAAGCGACTTAAATACAAATTAAGAAAATTAAAAAGATAAAATATATTAAATAAACGCTATCACTATTTTTACAATGATGTTTTTGTGATTTTATAAAACAAAATATCTTAAATAAACTATTTTAACTAAAACGTAAACTTAAATTACCTAAAACGTGGTTAAAACAAAATCGAGCGTTACGTATAAAAATTACGCTGAGCGCAAGCAAAACGTAAAATTTATGAAATAAAAGGCCTACGAATGTGAAACCAATTTTATTACGTACTATATGACAAAAGAAAATTTTAGAAAAAGATTTATATTTTTTGACTTTTATATTTTTATTATGAATTAATTATTATAAAACACTAATTAAATGTTTAAAAATACTAAAACAAATGAGAAAAATCAAATTTTCACGTAAAATACTTTATAACAATACTAAGCTAAGAAAATTGAAAAGATGAAAAGCTACTTGAATAAGCTAAAAATAAGCTAAAACAATCGTATAAGCTAAAATGAGAAAGAGTAGTTAAGTATTTGATTTTGCAAATGATAACCAAGACAAGTCCCAAGGCGATGGCTATATGTACACACTATCACTCTCACAAGGTGGGAGGTCTCAGGTTCGAGCCTGCCTCCCCACCTTTTTGCCAAACATTTTATTTTTCTGATTTTTATTTTACAAACCAATCAATCACATGAAGATAAGCACTTTTTATAATTACAACTTTTTACAAAAATGACTAATAAGCACTGAATAAGCCCAAAAATCACAACAGTGGCAAGAAAAATGAAATAAGCTCAAGTTTTTAAGTTAAAATGGCTATAAGCTATGAAATAAGCTAAAGATAAACTGAAATAAGCTAAGTAACTTTAAATAAGCTAATTACATCAACTGAATAAGCACAAAGCACTGATTAAGCACTAAATAAGCAAAAGCTAAGACTGACTATGCACAAGACACTATTGGTTTCACAAGGCACCTTCTAGCTACTTATTAAGCACTTGAATAAGCTACAAATGGAAATGAAAACTTGGACCAACAAGTAGACCGATTAAACTCTCTAAAAGCTATTTTACAAGGTTTGGCTTACACTAATAAGCTCTTGAGGAGCTTATGTAAACCGATGAAAACCGACTTAATAATGGACTTAAACAAAATGGATGAATTGAAAACAATAAGCGCACTAACTAAATAAGTTTCAAAATAGAAAATAAGCATCGGAATAGCTAGAAAACTAGGTTAGCTTCTCAAAAGCAAGATTACACAAGATTGTTAACTAATGAGCTCTATGAGAGCTTATGAAGTTGGTACCAAATCATGCACGTGGCACTTTCTCAGTTAAGGTATCTAAAACAAGCTAAGAATTAAGCACTCTATAAGCTGATTAAAGCTGATCTAGTATTTTCCTAATTTTGTTTAGCAACTAGACTTTAATACCCTAAGAGCTTTTAAGCTGAATCTCACTAATAAACACACAGTAAAAAGGTCTATTTTATTCAAAAACGACCCAAGTGACAATTTGACTTTTTATCAAAACCAAAAGAGTTGACTAATCTGAATTTACAAGCTAATCTATGGACATATTAAGTTATAATAAGCTATAAAAACTTAAAATAATCAAAGATAAACAACATTTAAACACATATTAAAGATTTGGACTTGTAGTTTTAAACAGACACATAATTAGACAGATTAGAAGGAAATATTGACTAAAACATAAGTAAAGACTATATGACTGAGTTATAAGATCATTAGATATGCACCATCAAACAAGAACAACATTTCTAACAGCCTATATCACAAATCAGACAGCAAAACCATTTTATAAAACTTAAAATTACCACAGTGAACACTGAGATGGAATCGAGGTGAATTTGACCATATATACAGTACCACTGAACTTAAAGGGGTGTCAATCCCTCAAATGGCCTAATGGATCATGCATACACAGAAATAAACAACTCAAACAACCTCATGGTCTTAAATCATAGCAAATCCAAACAGTCCCTCAACTTCCACTTGTCACATGAATTTCAAGGTTTTCAATGAATCATCTATGAACCCGATTCTAAACTTAATATTATCACATAATAAGACCAAATGAGCATAAATATCAAGAACACAAGCATAAAACACAAACTTGTCACAATAGTATTCAACATCGTGTGGTTTTTCAATTTTAAGCACAAGTGATTCTAATGAACAAACAACTAATAATACACTCTAATAACACTTAATATCAACAATTTAACATAATCAAACAGTTAAACAACAATAATAACAACAACATACAAGAATCATTAAATTTCAATTTTCACGGTGAAAATGCAATTTCAAGCAACTTTAAAATTTAAAACATAAATGACAATTTTAAACTTTAAAACATTTAACAATAACAAATAAACATAGAAACACAAAGATCATAGCATATAATATACTTTAAACAAGAAATGAAAGATTAAGGCAAAAGCTTACAAGAGTGTCCATAATGAATGCAAAGTGACAAGAACCATTCTTAGGACAAGGTTACACCTAATAGCTTCCCATTAAGCTCCTAATATCCCTTAAGCAATCCAGACTTCACCCGCTCCACCTTGTTCTTTCGAGTAAACCCATTTCTTCAATCTTTCTTTTGTATTTTTGATTTATGTATTACAACCGATTTTAAGGTTTCTAAAAGCCTAGTGAGCTTTTCAGAGCTTACATGAGCCTAGGCAGTCCAATAATCAACAACAAACAACAATAATTTAAAAGACTTGGAAATTTAAATATCATTAAACTAAATCATGAATTTAAAAGAGAACTTGAAATTAAACTAATTAAAAAGGTTCATTACACTAATTTGAAGAAAAGAACAACATTAAAACTTTAAATTACATTAAACTAGGAAAGCAATAAAAGTTACTCTACACTACATGACCTAGGCTATTCCAAAAGGTGACTTCTCCTTTCTTTCTTCTTCCTTTTATACTCCAAGTGTCTTCTCTCTCTTCCGAATATATCCCAACATAAATTAGGACCATTGGATAGCTTAAAGAGATTCTAGCCGTTTGATGCAATTTTGGCGCCAAAATGGTTATTAGCGGTTGTGGGTTGAGTGAGATGAGGGGGGAGCATTAAATGTGTTTTGGAGTTTGGTGTTGGTGGGGAACATGGAAAGTGATATGTTGAGGAGGGGATGGTTGTGTTGAGTGTGAGAGAAGCAATTGGGAGATGAGACTTTGGCGCCAAGGGGTGTAGTTGTTTGATTGGGTAAAACGGGTGTTGACCGGTTTTAATATTAACGAGGGTTTGGGCTTGGATTGGGCTAAAGTGGGAATTGGATTGGATATTGGATCCGTTTGGTTTAAGTGGTATACAAGGACCAATAATGCAACTTCTCCAAACATGAGGGACTGAACTTGAACTTTTCCCAATGCTCTCTCAAGGACCAAACTTGCCATAAATGAATAGTACAAGGACCATTTAAAACTTTGACCATAATTTTTGATCCCAGGGTTTTTATTCCCAAAAGTTATCAAAAGGTTCCAAATTGTAATTTTGAATTACAAATTTTCCAAAGTTAATTTTGCCAATTTTGATACTGAGGGTAAAAGTTGCCAATTGACCAAAGAATCATCAAGGATCATTTGTAAATATTTTAGAATACCAAGGACTTAATGTTGACTTTTCTATCATTTAAAACATTTAGGGACTAGTTTTGCCAATTTTTAAAACTTGGGGACTAAAACGCCAATTATTGTGAAATTGATCATTTTTCACCGATTTTCAATTTTGTACCGAATCACATAAAACACATTTCAATGATATTTGTAACATTTTGATGGTTTTTCAAAGTGTTTTGGTTGTTTTGGGTTTAAATAGTATAAAATATGTGTATTTAGACACATATCAAATCCCCACACTAAACTATTGCTAGTCCCTAGCAATCTTTTATTTAAAACTTAATGGATTTGAAAACTCTTTACCAAAAGCCATCACTCGGAGTAGCCAAATGTTTGATTCAAGTAAGAACCTTGGTACATCGATAACCAAATGATTTTGAGCAAATCATAAGTCAGAACGGATTTGATTTGTCTTTACCAAGCCGCTTGCTCGGACTAGCCAACTCTTAGATAAATTAAATTATCTTTGGTGAGTCGATTACCAATTATGGATTTTCCAATCGCCTTTACCACAAGCCATAAACTTGCGGGCTAGCCAACTCTTCACTAATTTAGGATATGGTGAGTTGAATACCATACAATTTTGGGCAAATTGCAAGCCATATAAACGGATTTGAGAAATCTTTACCAAGAGCCGTTTGCTCTGGATTAGCCAATCCTTATGTGGGTTAGACATGGTGGATGATTACCATTTGTTGTGTTTAGTACATAGTACTTCCACTAAAAAAAATTTTGGCCATTTTGGGGAAAAGGGACTAAAAGGGTACATTTATGATCAAAATTGAGAATTCCCCACACTTAGAAATGAATATTGTCCTCAATATTCAAAGTACCGCGGTTATGCCGAAACTTAGAACGTAAAAGATAACATTACTAGCTAAGTGTAGAAACACAACAATTATTCTCTTTTCAAAATTTACAATTTTCAAACTTTTTTTTATATATAACATGTGGGTTATTACCCCACACCGAGATGGTAGAAAGGGAAAAGACGAAATATGGGTGAAAACCCATATTGAATGGCTTTGTTTTGATAACCAAGTCACTAGCTTGACTCGACCCCGAATTAAATGGTTCATGGGGAAGTGGAGTGGGATTGCCACTCAAAGAATGGGTGAGAAATTGGAGTGGGATTGCCACTCACGTAATTATGAATAATCATCACTAAGATGAGTCTAAGAATCTTAGAAAGAAACTTAGAAAAGCGAGAAGAATCTTTTGATTTTTGCTTTTATAAAAGAAATGGAAAATATTTTGTATTTTTATTTTTATATATATATATACAAAGGACAAGAGAAGAAAGTGGAAATCCTAACAACGCGCCTCGAAGGGAATCTGGCTTGACAGAGCTCAAGAATCGAATCCGACAACCGAACGATCAAACGTTCTCAATAGAGGAGTTAACAAGCTGCAGCGCTTCCGCCCTTAAAAGGGAATCTAGGTTTGTAACGTCTACCAAATTGTTTTCAAACGACCAACAACCAAATGTTGTAACCGAGGACTAATCAAACGGGCAAGTTGTATTCTACAAAAGGAAAATATTTTTGTATTTTATATGTTTTGGTGCTATTAACACTTTAGGAAAAATGTTAATGAACTTTTGGATTTTCGAAAACTTTACAAAAACTTTTACAAAAGATGGAATATGTGCAAAATGGGTCGAAAAAGGCTAAACACACGCTAAAGCCTCCCGCACAAGCGCCTAAAATTTGATCCACGCTAAACCGTCAAGTCTAATCACACAAGCTAGCCACTTGTGAATGACTAACCGTAATAGACTTAAAACAGTTAAACACAAATGCAATGAAGATCGGAGAATACAATGAATTCCGGTCGTTATGTCCCACGGAGACTCAATGGTGTGTAAACACTTGATCGACGATAGAATGATCACTAATGATAGTGATCGAAAGGATTAGGATGGATAATTACACCTACCGATAAAGGTTATAAATTAAAGCGACTTAAATACAAATTAAGAAAATTAAAAGATAAAATATATTAAATAAACGCTATCACTATTTTTACAATGATGTTTTGTGATTTTATAAAACAAAATATCTTAAATAAACTATTTTAACTAAAACGTAAACTTAAATTACCTAAAAACGTGGTTAAAACAAAATCGGCGTTACGTATAAAAATTACTTGAGCGCAAGCAAAACGTAAAATTATTGAGATAAAAGGCCTACGAATGTGAAACCAATTTTATTACGTACTATATGATAAAAGAAAATTTTAGAAAAAGATTTGTATTTTTTGACTTTTATATTTTTATTATGAATTAATTATTATAAAACACTAATTAAATGTTTAAAAATACTAAAACAAATGAGAAAAATCAAATTTTCACGAAAATACTTTATAACAATACTAAGCTAAGAAAATTGAAAAATGAAAAAGCTACTTGAATAAGCTAAAATAAGCTAAAACAATCGTATAAGCTAAAATGAGAAAGAGTAGTTAAGTATTTGATTTTGCAAATGATAACCAAGACAAGTCCCAAGGGCGCCGGCTATACTGTGTACACACTATCACTCTCACAAGGTGGGAGGTCTCGTGTTCGAGCTCGCCTCCCACCTTTTGCCAAACATTTTATTTTTCGATTTTTATTTTACAAACCAATCAATCACATGAAGATAAGCACTTTTTATAATTACAACTTTTTACAAAAATGACTAATAAGCACTGAATAAGCCCAAAAATCACAACAGTGGCAAGAAAAATGAAATAAGCTCAAGTTTTTAAGTTAAAATGGCTATAAGCTATGAAATAAGCTAAAGATAAACTGAAATAAGCTAAGTAACTTAAAATAAGCTAATTACATCAACTGAATAAGCACAAAGCACTGATTAAGCACTAAATAAGCAAAAGCTAAGACTGACTATGCACAGTACACTATTGGTTTCACAAGGCACCTTCTAGCTACTTATTAAGCACTTGAATAAGCTACAAAATGGAAATGAAAACTTGGACCAACAAGTAGACCAGTTAAACTCTCTAAAAAGCTATTTTACAAGGTTTGGCTTACACTAATAAGCTCTTGAGGAGCTTATGTAAAACTGATGAAAACTGACTTAATAATGGACTTAAACAAAATGGACTGAATTGAAAACAATAAGCAGACCAACTAAATAAGTTTCAAAATAGAAAATAAGCACTGGAATAGCTAGAAAACTAGGTTAGCTTCTCAAAAAGCAAGATTACACAAGATTAAGTTAACTAATGAGCTCTATGAGAGCTTATGAAGTTGGTACCAAATCATGCATGTGGCACTTTCTCGCTTAAGGTATCTAAAACAAGCTAAGAATTAAGCACTCTATGTCGATTAAAGTCGATCTAGTATTTTTCTAATTTTGTTTAGCAACTAGACTTTAATACCCTAAGAGCTTTTAAGTCTGAATCTCACTAATAAACACACAAGAAAAGGTCTATTTTATTCAAAAACGACCCAAGTGACAATTTGACTTTTTATCAAAACCAAAAGAGTTGACTAATCTGAATTTACAAGCTAATCTATGGACATATTAAGTTATAATAAGCTATAAAAACTTAAAATAATCAAAGATAAACAACATTTAAACACATATTAAAGATTTGGACTTGTAGTTTTAAACAGACACATAATTAGACAGATTAGAAGGAAATATTGACTAAAACATAAGTAAAGACTATATGACCGAGTTATAAGATCATTAGATATGCACCATCAAACAAGAACAACATTTCTAACAACCTATATCACAAATCGACAAAGAAACCATTTTATAAAACTTAAAATTACCACAAAGGAACACCGAGATGGAATCGAGGTGAATTTGACCATATATACAAGACCACCGAACTTAAAGGGTGTCAATCCTCAAATGGCCTAATGGATCATGCATACACGAAATAAACAACTCAAACAACCTCATGGTCTTAAATCATAGCAAATCCAAACAATCCCTCAACTTCCACTTGTCACATGAATTTCAAGGTTTTCAATGAATCTGTCTATGAACCCGATTCTAAACTTAATATTATCACATAATAAGACCAAATGAGCATAAATATCAAGAACACAAGCATAAAACACAAACTTGTCACAATAGTATTCAACATCTGTGGTTTTTCAATTTTAAGCACAAGTGATTCTAATGAACAAACAACTAATAATACACTCTAATAACACTTAATATCAACAATTTAACATAATCAAACAGTTAAACAACAATAATAACAACAACATACAAGAATCATTAAATTTCAATTTTCACGTTGAAAATGCAATTTCAAGCAACTTTAAAATTTAAAACATAAATGACAATTTTAAACTTTAAAACATTTAACAATAACAAATAAACATAGAAACACAAAGATCATAGCATATAATATACTTTAAACAAGAAATGAAAGATTAAGGCAAAAGCTTACAAGAGTGTCCATAATGAATGCAAAGTGACAAGAACCATTCTTAGGACAAGGTTACACCTAATAGCTTCCCATTAAGCTCCTAATATCCCTTAAGCAATCCAGACTTCACCGCTCCACCTTGTTCTTTTGAGTAAACCCATTTCTTCAATCTTTCTTTTGTATTTTTGATTTATGTATTACAACCGATTTTAAGGTTTCTAAAAGCCTAGTGAGCTTTTTCAGAGCTTACATGAGCCTAGGCGTCCAATAATCAACAACAAACAACAATAATTTAAAAGACTTGGAAATTTAAATATCATTAAACTAAATCATGAATTTAAAAGAGAACTTGAAATTAAACCGATTAAAAGGTTCATTACACTAATTTGAAGAAAAGAACAACATTAAAACTTTAAATTACATTAAACTAGGAAAGCAATAAAAGTTACTCTACACTACATGACCTAGGCTATTCCAAAAGGTGACTTCTCCTTTCTTTCTTCTTCCTTTTATACTCCAAGTGTCTTCTCTCACTCTTTCGAATATATCCCAAGATAAATTAGGACCATTGGATAGCTTAAAGAGATTCTAGCCGTTTGATGCAATTTTGGCGCCAAAATGGTTATTGCGGTTGTGGGTTGAGTGAGATGAGGGGAGCATTAAATGTGTTTTGAGTTTGGTGTTGGTGGGGAACATGGAAAGTGATATGTTGAGGAGGGGATGGTTGTGTTGAGTGTAGAGAAGCGAGTTGGGGAGATGAGACTTTGGCGCCAAGGGGTGTAGTTGTTTGACTGGGTAAAACGGTGTTGACCGGGTTTTAATATTAACGAGGGTTTGGGCTTGGATTGGGCTAAAGTGGAATTGGATTGGATATTGGATCCGTTTGGTTTAAGTGGTATACAAGGACCAATAATGCAACTTCTCCAAACATGAGGGACTGAACTTGAACTTTTCCCAATGCTCTCTCAAGGACCAAACTTGCCATAACTGAATAGTACATGGACCAACCAAAGAATCATTCAAGGATCATTTTAAACAACTTAGAATACTTGTGGACCTTGAATGATAAAATTCCACATTTTGAATTCGTGGACTAGATTTGACAACTTTTAAAACTTGGGGACTAAAGCGCCAATTTTGCAAACTTGATACATTTTCATCCGATTTTGATATTTTGTATTTAAAACACATAAAACAACGATTTGTGATATTTTGATCATTTTGATGTGTTTCGAGTGTTTTCGATGTTTTGTAGTCTAGACAAGATAAAATGATGAGTATTTAGACACTCATCGCAATTATGACGGTAATTTATCATCACCTCCAAGAATGCATACTCGAGATGAGGAGGTAGGTCCTTAAGTTCAACCTCGTGAAATTCTTCGAGATGTTTGTATGGATTTGATTTCTTCAATCGTGATCTCTTTCGGAGGAGTGACGGTAATGGATCTTCATTTAACAATTACTCAAGATAAAGGATATCTCCTCCGAATCATAAACACCATCATCAATTCCGGTGGAATCGATTCATCATTAGCAAGAAACTCATCGATCTCTTCTAAAAGAAGTCACCTCCCTCAAACGGAGTAAAGAGGGGAAGAATCGGCAATAATTGGTTGAGAAGATGTGGTGGGATCCCCCACACGAATTATGAAAATAACCAAGAAACTCTTGAGAGTACTCCTCAAGCAATATCAATTACATCGATTCGATTAACCGATTCAAGATCATAGTTTGAGGAGTACCTCAAGTTTGATCAAGGTTAAAGGTCATGACTTCATTACCCACACGTAATGTGATTTCTTGCTCAAATACATCAATGAGAGCACGGCCCGTTCTCGTGAATCCTCGTCCAACAATGAGGGAACCCGATGATCGGCATCGAAGTCAACAACCACAAAGTCACCGGAAATGGAACTTTCCTACTTTCACGAATACATCCTCGGCGATGCCAAGAGGACGCGATATTGAACGATCGCAAGCTCAAGAGTCATGCGGTAGGAATAAGTTCGAAGAGAAAGTTTCTTCCATCTTGAATAAGGCATCGATTGATGCTTGCACCAAGATCGGCGAGGGCAAAGCATTCAATCATTCCCGGAAAACACAAGGTAGAAAATTTTTCCAGATCTCCAAGCTTCTCGGGAAGCTTCTTAATGAAGCTTTGGCGGCGCTCGCTCGAAGGAGTTTTAGCCATTTCAAAGCAGCTTTTTCCTTGTTGCTTAACATGTGTTTGAGAGTTGATGCAAACTTGGGCATCAAGATGATAGCATCCGCAAAGCTTATGTCAAAATGTAGTTCTTGGAAAATTTGAAAATTTTTTCCATTTGATGGTGGCTTTTTCACGGAGCTTTGCTCATTTAAACGTGATGGGTAAGGAATAGAAGTTTTGATTTGGGGTTTTCAATGGAGGTTCAAAACAACTCTGGTTTGGATTTGGGTTTTGGGACAACTAGAGGATGGACATGTCTTGGCTCTGTGAGCTAGTGGGTTGCACTTGGTCCTTTGTCGCCTCGTGTTCACTTTCCACTACCTTCGGAAGAGAAGAAGAAGAGGTAGTAGGAATAGCGGGTCCATCATATGAAGCACCACTTGGTTGTGATCGCTTTGCATCGCCCCTGGATTAGCGATCATGTTTCTAGGTAAAGTACCGAGGCGAGGGTCGATCATCTAAAGACTTCTTAATGTCGAAATCGCTTACCAACAACCTATTCATTTCTCTTGGGATTTCATGAATTGCTTCAACAACTCATCGATGATGGTCCAGTTGGAACAATGGCTTGATTTTGTGTAGGAAAATTCGCCTCTATTGTTTGGATTAGGGCCTTGATTTTAGAAATTTCCTTGATTATTTCCATGAAAATACCACAGGTTGAAATTTCCCGACCTTGGTTTCTATTAAAATTTCCTTGGTTTTGGAAATTTTGACTTTGATTTTGAAAACCGTTATTCGACTAAAATTACCTTGGTTTTGAAAACCTTGGTTCGTTCTATTCGATTTTGATTACGGTTTTGGTTTTGGTTGAAACCGGGTGGTCCGGGGTAGTGGTTAGGACGGTGGTTCGGGTCCATAGGAGCACGGTATTGGTTGCCTCTGAATTGGAAATCCGCCCACGCGTTTGCTTCAAAGGGTTACCATCGGTGGCCATACTGATTGTAATAGGCATGGGGCCACCGCAAGTAACACATACTTCCACTTTCTTGACTTGAAGAGAGGTGAAGTTTGTGGAAAGAAACTTTCTTTTGGTTGGAGAGAACCAAAGCTTGAATTGCTTCAGTGAGTTTGTCAATCTTAGCATCGGTGCTAGATTGACTCACGCGATGAAGCGAAGGACCAACACCGACTTGGGAAACAACCGGTTTGCTTGTGCAAAGTCGGACTTTAGACTTATTTTCAATGATCGCTAAAGCTTCTTTTACGCTTTGCTCAAGAAATTTCCTCCAATGAGGAATTGAGAGAATCTTGATCGATCGACTCACCCATTATAGAAAGTATCGAGTTGCATCAACTCGGAGAAACCATGGTGAGGACATTTGCGGAGCAACTCCTTAAAACGATCCCACGATTCATCGAAGGATTCATCAAACTTTTGTGTGAACTTGATGATTTCGCTTTTAAGACTCGTGGTTTTGGAAGGTGGATAGAACTCGCTCACAAATTTCTTCACCGTGTCTTCCCATGTTTTGATCGATTGAGAGGGTTGTTTTCAAGCCAAATTGGCTTGTCCTCGAGGAAAATGGGAATGAAGAAGTTTGACAAAGATCGGTAGGGACATTCTTGTATTTGATGGTAGATGCAACCTTGTTAAACCATCGAATATGAGCATGAGGATCATCCTCTCAAAACCATAGAATTGACTTGAGGTTACAAGATTTAGTAACCCGGTTTTAAGTTCAAAATTTTCACCACAATGGTCGGAATAACAATAGCATCTCCATACCCATCGATGGGTGCTTGGAGAAGCTCGCACATAGGACGTTCATCCGCCATGATAACGAATGCGAGCGGTCCGGATCTCGATCCGATCGATGAAGCGTAACGTCACGGACACGCCTTCTGGAATCGACAAGGTCACGAAATGGGCTCACAGACCTAGAAGAGCGAAAAGATACACTAGAGTTAACTCTAAGAAATCTCGAGTCAAGGAATTATGAAAATGGGGAAAGAAGAATCTTTTGGGTTTTATGGTTTTAAGATGTTTTGGATTTTGGATTTTTATAAGAAAATATAAATATATATAGATGGTATGAACAAGGAGTGAATATTCAAATCACTAACTGCTAAACGTAAGACTATTAGCACTGACTCCCAAGAATGGCGCCTAAAATTTGATTGGTCCCAAACGGTCTATCTTTTATTAGTCAACCACATGAATGGTCAACCATAAAAGTCAAACATTTCGTAACGCAATGCAATTAAGTCCATAGGAGTTTAGTGTTTCCCGGTCGTTAAGTCCCAACGAGCTGTGCGATTGAATAGCTAAACGTGTAGTGATCGGGTGATATTGAACAGGAAAGGGGTTAATGATTGATTATACAAAGGAAATTAAATCTAATCAAGACTTTTAAGTCATTTTAATTCTATATTTAAAATCGTTTAATGATTAAAACCTAAAAATGATCTAAAATTACTTTTACTCTAAAAATGCAATTTAAAACTTTATTATGATTTAAAACTAATTTTTATGATTTTTCTTTTATTTATTTGATTTAAAAACTAATTTTAAACTTTTAAAACTAATCTAAAATACTAGAAATTATGAAATTAAAGAGGAAAATTGTGAAACTATTTTTCAAAAATCTAAAATGACTAAGTAGAATTTTCAAAACTAATTTTGTATTTTTATGATTATTTTTCTATTTTCTATGAATTAAAAATTATTTAAAACTAATTAAATGGCTAAAATTACAAATTAAACTAGGAAAAATCTGGAAAAGTTATTTTTTTGCTTTTTATATTTATCTTAATTTTCTTAAAAATGAATAATTATTTTTTTGAAGTTTTTCGATTTATTTGTATTAAAAGTGCTTAAAAAGTCTTAAAATTGATTTAAAATAAGAAAATAGTAAAAAGAGAGTAAAATTATGAAAACTTCAAGAAAATTCTAAAATATTATTCTAAATATAGGAAAATAAGAAAAGTGATGCGGTGTGCAAGAATTAGGTTCTAGATAAAAGTGCTTATAAATAAGCACTTATAATAAGCTAATGGCTACAAATGGACACCAAATTAACACAGAAGCTAGGGTATGCTAAAATTACTTAAAACCAACCTATATTAACTAATCTAAACCTATGAAAAGCAATCTACAATGATCTAATCCCAATTAAGCCTAGAATAAATAAGCTCTAACTGCCTAACTTTAAGCTACTGCACAGGCTTATCCAATAAGCTATAGAGGAAAACAGAACCTAGGTCCTCTAGCCAACCAACCAAAGGGATTATGTACCCAATTTCAGCCCATAACAAGCTATAATGAAGCTTGGAGAGGACCTGCAAGTTGCATGTACACAACTCAAGTTGTATGCCGAGTGTGCACAGACAATATCTAGTGTTTGCATACCTAATTCGTAGCTTATAGAGGTCTTCTAAAATTCACCAAAAATCAGTTTTCAAAAATAGACCAACTGAACTAGCAAATCCCAAAGTCTCACTTAATTTGAACCAAAAATGAATCCATGAAAAATCAGTAAAGTTTAGCAAAAACCGGATTTCCCACTATTGACTTTTGTGATGTAAATGAAACTTTGACCAAAATGAATTTTAAGCTTGATTTGTGAACCGATTATGATGTTTGATGATAAAATAAACCTAGAATAAGCTAACTTAACTACTTCTTAACCTATATGCAAGCTATGTACTCTGAATATTCTTTGAAATAGAAACTAGAGCGATTAAAACAATTTTGACTATTAGAATTCTTATGATGCCAATATATGAGCTAAGAGTACTAAATAGATTTATACTACTATAATGCAATGTAACTTAACCACTAACAACACCTTAAACTCGGATAATCCATCAATCCAAACACTCCTTTATATGGACAGCTTTTATGATTTTAAGGGATTCCACCGATTAAGACTATAAAACTGAATTACAAGGTCCTAATATGATGTGAGAGGTTAAATGAAATACAAAAACACCAGTTATAACATCACAAACCCATAAATTATTATAATGTTATTTTAACAGTGAAAATGAAATTTAAAGCAACAATGGATTTTAACGATCAAGCAGTCTATTTTAAGTAATAACTTTACTTAACTACACCAAAGAAGCATATAAGCACAGAGATCACAATGTACAAGCACTTCTACAGTAAATGTCCAAAATCAAGAAATGAGCTTACAAATTGCTTCCAAGCTCACAACTGAGAACCAAGGCCCAAGAACAATTCCTATAGCCTCCCTTGAGGCACTAGTACCATATAAATCCAGAATCCACCAAGCTTCTTGCTTCAAACTTCCTTGAACACTGATTTTTATATTTTATGACCTATTTATTGAGATTTTTGTGATTTTATGCTAAACTTGAATTAAACCGATTTTAATGATCCAAAAGCCTTAAAAACTCATAAGTGAACTGAATTGAGATGAAATGAACAATAAACTACAACATTTAACACTTATCAGTGAAGTTGTCAATTTCACTAGATAAATGCTAAATATAAATTTTGTGAAAATTACTTGTAATTAAAGGTAAATAAGGTTCAAAATACACTAAGGAAACTGAGTACAACAATATTTGAATGAAAATTATAACTGAAAGTGTCAGGACCGATTAACATAAGATTTATGTGGTTTGGAGGTCGGGGTTGGTGGAAGAAGATGAAGATCTTCATCCTTTTTAGTGAGAGAAAGTAGAGAGAGGGAGGAGAAAACACAAAGTTTATTGATAAGAATAAAACAATACACTTAACCAAATGATTCACCTCACCCCTCATGGAGAGTCATGAGGGTATATATAGGCCCTAACTTTGCCACTTACACGATACTAGTCCCTAAGGGCAAAGTATACAACAGATCTAGTCCATTCACGTAAGTGACGTTATCTTTAGAAAAGCGAGGCTAACAATCTCCTCCAAGATAGCGTCACACGTGAATGGTTACAATGAGACCTATAAATACAAAACAAAGTAAATTACAATAGTAATGAACAATGTTGACTTCCTTGAAGTGCAGAGTCTCGTAGTCTAGATATCGAGGCAAACTTGAAGTTCTCCTTCCGATGACCTCGGCAAATGATCTTCTTGTAGCTCGAACTTCAATCAGAACGGTCTAGTTAGGTTATTACCCTCCTAACTAGTGAGCCTTTTTCTTTCTTTGCTCCCTCCGAACCGACAACACTCTTCCAACACGCCTTTAATCTTGAGACACGCAATGGAGAAAGTAAACTCTTGAAGCACAATGGTTGTCGCTCGGGAACATCAACATAACTCACTTAGTATTGCATCCAAGTTGGTAAAAACCCGATGTACACCACACTACTCCTTCTTCGCCTTAAGCAAAATCCTTCGTAATCCAATCACGGAAGATGAAATACCATTTCTCCTCCCGATGGTTGCGAGCTATCGGAATCATCATAATGTTGCGTACATGCCAGATACCTTCTTTGATGCAATATTAACATCATAGCTTGATCAAATTTCCGTGAGAATATGTCGCATAAATACTCTCAATATTACTTCTCTCAAACCAACCATTTATCGAACCTCCTTTGAATTCACCGGCTAAATGTAATGACCACATATGGAGATAGCCCGACACGATCGACTTGAAAAGGAAGTAAGCATCCCAACTTGTGACTTCTTTGCTTGTTCTAAATTTTGAACAATCCACAACTTCGTGTGACACATCGAGCACAACAACGTAACTCCTTAAAGTGATGGTTACACACCGTGAGAACTACAACGTAACTCCTTACCGCTTATAACCAGATTTTCAAATTTCAAATGTGCTCAAACAAGTTATCTTGAGACATGCATCCAACCAACCAACGTCTCAAAGATAAAGAAGTTCACCCGTGAAATGTCACATCAATTCCGCATCAATAATACCGTACAAAAACTCCGTGATCAATTTTTTCAATTATCGTTCAAGCCGTGAATTATGTATCCCTCCGTGAAATTATACCATACCAAATTGTAAAAAAATGCCTCCAAATATTTTGACTAAAATATTCGGATATCATGTTTCTATTATCAATCAATGAAAACACTCTCAATGTCCATCAGCCCACGTGAGATATTAGCAAATGGGCCCAAGTCTACTTGAGAAGCCAAAACCACGTAACAGATCCAAAAGCCCAACCGAGATAATTCACCCGATCCATTTTCTCAAGAATGTGATATCCGGATAAATAAAACGTATTTATCACTTCATTTCACTTAAACCTAAACCTAAATATCACTCTCACAAAAATACGCCTACCACACAAGTATTTCTCCCAAAGCGAGATCTTGAGATAAAATACGTTCCTCCTACTTTCAGTCCTTTTCCCACAACACATCTCGGTTATCATGTATAATCGAGCAAACAACAAAACGTCTCTATCCTTTTGTTCCAGATTCAAGACCACAAGTGAGAAGGCTTCAAGATCTTTGAAAAAAGGTTTCGGTAGGTCCATGTGTAATTGTTATGTCGTTTTCGATTTTTCTTTTGAAGTCTTGACCGAATATAAGATAAGGTATAACATATTTGTTATAATCTTTCTTTGAAATTCGAATATCACATGGAGCATGCCTTGAAAAGATCTATGATGGTACAAGGTTCAATTAATTCAATCTTTAAAGGATTGAAAAAAAAATTGAATCAGATCTGAGATTATTGGATTGAATTTTTCTGTTTTGAGTCTTGAATGAGAGTCTGGGGAGAGATGAGAGGGTATATTGGTGAGTCTAGGTCTAGGATTAGGTTTCGGACTGATGATGTTGGTAAGACTGAAGTCGAGAGATGTTATCATGGTTTTTGGTATACGTTTGTGGTCATGGTCAATTTTACGCGTAATATTTTTTCATTTCTGTTCAGTTCCTTATGCGTAAACTTTCTGGTCGTAACCTTATGCGTAGCCTTACGCGTAACGTTATGCGTAGCCTTACGCGTAACCTTGCTTAGGCGTAAGCCAAGGCTTAAGCGTAAACGCATACGCGTAGCTTTTTCCCACGCAGAACTTCACGCCACGCCGTAACTCAACTGTAGATAATCCTTAAGCGTAGAAAAGGGTTTGACCCTTTGACTTTTCCGTGAGATTTTCCGACCATGTTTTCCGCTCGGTCTTCATAAAAAAACCCGGAAAAGCATAGAAACCGCTCATCAATTGTTTAACCATGAGAAGATGAAGGTTGACCACTTTGTTTCACGGATATTTGGTACAAAAGCATAAAAAGACTGTTTGGACAATATACCAAGATGATTTACACAAGAAAGATTAAGACTTTTGTGTTTAGACCAACATAGGATACCAAACATGTGCAAAAACTGCTTACCAAAATATACGGAAAAAAAATTTCCGGATCTAAAAAATATGGGTAAAAACAGCCTAAAACATGTAACAAACCACAATAAATCATCAAAACATAACCATGGCTCTATACCAATTGTCAGGACCGATTAACATAAGATTTATGTGGTTTGGAGGTCGGGGTTGGTGGAAGAAGATGAAGATCTTCATCCTTTTTAGTGAGAGAAAGTAGAGAGAGGGAGGAGAAAACACAAAGTTTATTGATAAGAATAAAACAATACACTTAACCAAATGATTCACCTCACCCTCATGGAGAGTCATGAGGGGTATATAGGCCCTAACTTTGCCACTTACACGATACTAGTCCCTAAGGGCAAAGTATACAACAGATCTAGTCCAATTCACGTAAGTGACGTTATCTTTAGAAAAGCGAGGCTAACAGAAAGTAAAACTACACCACATACGAAAATAAAACTATATTAAGCTAACTCTCCCTCGTCATTCCTGCTTCTTTTTCTTTTTATAGGTGAAGATTAGGGTTCCTCTCTCTCCTCTGAGCATATCCCACCAAGAATCTGAGCCATTGGATGATTGGAGTTGATATTGGCCGTGGATTCGATTTTGGCGCCAAAAATTCTTTTGCAACTGGGCTGATAACTTGGATGGAAGAAAGAAGCAATTAATGCTTCTTGTTTTGTTGTTGAGGTGGAAGGGATAAGGTGAGGGGTTGTGAGCTGGAGGTGTGGTGATGGAGTGGTTTTGCAGAGTTGGTGGGTTTGTGTTTGGGTATTAGAGAGACAGAGAAAAAGGAGGGAAAGGGTGGGGGTTGACTAGGGAGTTGACCGAGGTTTTATTAATAGGCAAAGGGTTAAAATAAGGGGGGGTTTACGGGGTTTTGGCTAGGGTCCGGTTTGGATTTTGTAGGACCGATAATACTAGTGATTCATGTGGTTCGGGGGGTCGGGGAAGCTCAAAGAATGAATAAGACATGGTATTATTTAGATTAAAGTAAAGGGAAGATGTGTGTTTCTAGAGAGAAGAAGAAGAAACCACACACACTTTTTACAAAATGAACTTCCTACCCTCCTAGTTGGGACTAGGAGGGTATATACTTAGACAAGTCTAACTTAGCACAATTGACTAAACTAGTCCTTGTGAATGAGTAAAGAAAGAAACTAATGCAATTCCGTAATGACTTCACTTTAGCGAGGCTAACAATCTCTCCCAGTGATGTCATACGGAGTTGCTTACAATGTTCCCTACAAGCAAAATTAAATATAAAAGATAAGCGCTGACCCAAGAGTGTCTTCAGGCCTTCAAACTTCATGAATCTTCTCACCGCCATCTCTTTACTTGCGGAAGAACAATGCGAGCAAATCTAATTAGGGATTAAATCGCCCATTTGCTCTCCCTAATTAGTGCTCTCCCAAATTGACAACCTTTTCGATGAATTTCACGAATTCAAGAAGTCTTTGATAATTAAATTAGAACCGTCTTTAGTCTTCTAACACGCAATGAAAATGTAGAAAAGGCGTCGACTCGTCCTTCTTCAAGATTGTCCATTCAGGGAATAAGATATCAACATCTTCATCTCACCAAATGCATTCCATTATCTTTCATATATCAAATCGACCCATAATGTACACATTTCTCTCCCTTGATGGTTACGATATATCGAATCAAAGATACAATTGTGTACATGAAGCATTAACCGGAAGTATTCTATCATAAATCATATCACCCGTGAGAAGATGTCGATGAACAATACCATTTGAAGTTGTCTAACTCATTTCAACCCCAGTATCAAAATTCAACGGTGTCTGTAGTAACCACATGTGAAGATAACCCAATATGACGAACTTGAGAATGATGTCAAATTTCCGGAATAGTTACTTAAGCTTGTACTATCCTTGTGAAAAGAACGTGTACCCATTGTACAAAACCTCTTGACGATCCTCAACTACGTGAGACATCAAGTGATAGCTACTTTGTGGGTTAAGAGAGAAAGAATCACAAAAGTAACTAGATAGCAAGTCTTCATCACACTCAACATATTTGCCTGCATAAGTCATCTTCGGAATGGAAGAAAGAAAGAAGACGAAATAAGTAAACTCAACCGTCAAACGTCACTTCACACCCAAATAAATAATAAAGAGTCATCTCCATGGTCACGTTTAAATTCATCGAAAACTTTAGCCGTGAACGTGTATCCTCTGTGAAAATATACCATACCAATATACCTCTTAAAAATCAAATATTATCCAAAAATTTGTTAAAAATTTCGGATAACAAACATGATCACATTCCATGCAATATTAGTGCAATTCACAACAACCCATCATTTGAATATAACAAAAGATGCAGCGTCCAAAATGAACTCAGAAACCCACGAGCCAATTCAAAAGCCCAAAGTCCAAGTTAATAAACCAAAGCCCAAATCCACTATGAAAAGCCTGATCCATACTCAAGATAGGTATAGAACCGGATATTTATAACACCTTGTCACACATTTACCCTAAACCTAAATATCACTCTTCACTTGAAAATACGCCTACCACCAAATAAGATCTGGAAAAAATAATAGGTACGCCTTTCACAAAAAGCGTTTCACTGCATCTCTTCAACCAACCATACGAATCTCAATCTCAAATCCATGATCACAATCAAGAGAAACGAACAACAAAAAAATAGTCACCCTGCTTATGTTTGTTCTTCAAGATCCTTCATGGGTCTCGGGTAAGGATTTAATTGTTTGGTTTTCAATTTAAACGAACTAAGGAACTGAGGTAACATACTTGTTATACTCATGTCTTTTAAATTCGTATAGTATCACAAATTGGGTCTATGATGATGTGTGATTCATTTGAAATAATCTATAGAAGATTACAAAAAATAGAATCCGAATCTGAGATTGTTTTTTAATATTTTTCTTTGAAGTTTGAGAGTTGGGGAGTGGCATGTGAGGTATATTGAAGTGAGTCTAGGTCGAGGGTTAGTTGGGTTTGGTTTTGTTCGGAGTCGATAAAGTTTGATGGACCGATAAGGTTTGGTAAATGGTATTGGTTTTTGGTCAAGGTCTTTGTTAAGTCTACGCGAACTTCCTTGGGTCGGTTCACGATAATATTAAAACCTTATGCGTAACATTTAAGCGTAGACTTGGTCATGGTTGTGCGAAGCCAAAGCTTATGCGTAAAGAACCTTACGCGTAACACGGTCTTAGCGTAAACATACGCGTAAACCATTTCTTACGCCAGAACTTCACACCACGCCGTAACTTTCATCGTAGATATTCTTAAGCGAGAAAACTAGGGTTTGACCCGATTGACTTTTTCCATGAAGTTTTTCGACCATGTTTTCCGACCATCTTCATACAAAACCCGGAAAAGCATATAAACCGCTTTATTTTGACCGATTAACCAAGAAGATGACGGTTTGACCAAGGTTCGACCACAATATTTTCCACGGATTTGGTACAAAACAAGTCACAAAAATGTTACCAAAAGATCGAATTGGACAAGAAATGTAACCTTGGACCGCTAATAAAATTTGTTGACTTTTTTCATTTGGACCAATATGATACAAATACAAGTGAATAAACTGTTAACCTCAAAAGATGGAAAAAAAATTTTCCGAGACAAAATATTGGTGAAAAGCAGTTTAAACAAACATTGAAACCACACAAATCGATAAAACAACAACCGTCTCGATACCAATTGTAGGACCGATAATACTAGTGATTCATGTGGTTCTGGGGCCTGGGAAGCTCAAAGAATGAATAAGACATGGTATTATTTAGATTAAAGTAAAGGAAGATGTGTGTGTTTCTAGAGAGAAGAAGAAACCACACACACTTCTTTACAAAAATGAATCTTCCTACCCTCCTAGTTGGGACTAGAGGGTATATATACTTAGACAAGTCTAACTTAGCACAATTGACTAAACTAGTCCTTGTGAATGAGTAAAGAAAGAAACTAATGCAACCCCGTAATGACTTCACTTTAGCGAGGCTAACAGATTTGGCTATTAACACAAGGACCATTCTTGCAATTCATCCAAACTGAGGGACCGAAATTGTAATTTTCCAAAATTTATTATAAGGACCATTTTGACAAGTTTAAATTACCAAAGGACCAAAATATTAATTTTCCAATTTAAAATGTCCAGCGTAAATTACATCAATCTTTGAAACTTCGTGGACTAAAGTTGCCATTTTGCAAACCGAACTTTATAAGGGTAATTTTGACAACTTGAAAAATCCCGAGGGCATTTTATGAAAAATTACATGTTTTGAATAACCGTGGACTAGATTTTGACAATTATTGCATAAAATACGCCTAAATATTTTTTCGTCTTTTGAGACTTTTCAAAGTGTTTTGATCGTTTTTTGCGGTGTAGAAGGAACAAAATGATGATTATTTACACACTCATCAAGATGTCGGAGCTCCGTGAGCGGGTTGGGACTGCGGGAGAGGTTCATGACGATGTACCGTGATGCTAATAGAGCGATTTGGCGAGGATTGGCGGGTTGGAGAGAGGTCGCAGAGCTTAAGAGTGATCGCGACGCTCGACGTGTTGAGTTAGCCTCTTTGTGGAGAGAGGTTGATGATGTTAGGAGATCCGTGAGTGATATTCATAGACGTGGCTAGATCGCATTAGATTCATGGTTTTGTACCATCTTGAAACTGAGTAGTACTTGGTTCGAGATGTAGGATTATCCTAGTTGTCTTACTAGTATCGTTATTAGGATCGTTTTTTATTTCTTCGTATCCTTCCATGTATTTCCACTTCTGAAACCTATGAGTTATAGTTATGGGAACATGCATCCTTAGTTATGATGCGGTATGTCGATTGTTTCGCTTTGGTATAGCGTTATCCTGCTGGCATTGATTAGGTATTCAGCGTTATGGGCGACCCTGGAACCCAACTCTATTTTAGAACGTGAATCGCGAGCTTATGAAACCGTTATTCTTGCCTCTAGAATGGTGGCAACAAGATTTAAACTTGATTAGGAACAACCGAGCGACACTGTTGTTGTTGCCCTCAGTCGCCGAGGTCGTCGTCCGACCGCTGGGTTTTGGTTCCTTGGATCAAGAATTATTCTAAGTATTGGAACCACGGCGAGTTGATAAAACCACGATGTAAGAATGGAACCATCGATGAAGACAAACCGCGGCTAGTAGTATTGTGTAACCACGGATATTGTATTGTAACCACCGCTAGTCTTGTATAGTCGGTTTAGTATTCTATATTAGATAAATATGGAAAAGATATTTATCTTGTAGGTTACGTATTGTATTATGTAAAGGACTCCTTAGCCTATAAAAGGAGGTCCTAGGTTAGATTAGAGATATGTATGTTTTGTATCTAAGGTCGATACACTTCAAGGTTGTAAAACCCTAATCTTGGTTAGAGTATTCGTATTAATAATAATATTGAGGTGTTGAATGTTCATTGTTCTTCTTTTAAGATTAAGTATTAAATTCGCGCGATACTTAATAAGTCTTTGTTTAAAGTCGGTTTTATATTAGATCGTTTGCTCAACTGGGATCAACAAGTGGTATCGTAGCTTGTGATCTAGAAACCGTAATAAAAAAGAAGTCAAGTTAAACTTCGCTCAAGCAAGTTATGATGTCGATTTAAACTCACATGGTTATCAGATTAAAGGTACCCATGCTCAGCCAGGTGAATACTAAATTTGGAGAATGCGAATGAGGCAATACATTCGTATGATTGACTATGCCATATGGGATGTTGTTGAAAAGGGTGATACTCTTCTAAGAAGAGTGCAGATGGTCTTGAAATAGCCATTCTTAGTGAGGTTGAGAAGGCTAAAAGGAACCGGAGATTAAAGCACTTAGTATTCTCTCCATGGGAATACCTAATGAGTTTGCCTTGGACTTTGATCATTATGAGTCCGCTAAAGATTTAATGGATACTATTGAAACAAGGTTTCTTTGGTAATGAAGCTACAAAGAAATCAAGGAAGAATATGCTAAAGCATCACCGAGAACTTCATCGCTCTTAGTGGAGAAAAACTTGATGGCACTTATAATGACTTGAGAAACTTATCACCAATCAAGTCATGGACTACAAAGTTGCTCAAGAAGATATCAATCTTAAGTTTATTAGAAGTTTGTCACCGACGGGCTATGCATCTTGTTGTGTGGAGAAACAAAGATGACTTTGACAAGATGACTCGACAATCTCTACAACAATTGAAGGTCTATGAAGTCCGAAAAGAACATTGTTGGTTCATCTACATCTACACAAAACATTGCTTTTGTTTCAACAAACCACATGAGTCCTCAAGATGCATCCACCGCCGCTTATGGTATAACCATCGCTATTGCTAACAATACCACCGTAGTGATAATGTCGATGATGGTAATCTGTGCTTTTCTTGCCGATTTAACTACCGTTAATTCTTTGAATCAAGATCTAGATCAAATTGATCCCGATGATCTTGAAGAGATAAATCTGCAATGGCAAATGGCAATGTTGACTCTCCAAGCAAGGAAGTTTCGAGGAGGACCGGAAGACAAAGTTAAGTATGATGGTCAAAGGAGAGTGGATTCGACAAAAGCAAGATGGAATGCTTTAACCGCAAGAAGAAGGTCACTTTGCTAGGGAATGTCGAGCTCCTAAAAGGATTGAAGGCATCAAGAAGACCATCGAAGAGCCTCGCCTCCTTCTTCAAAGATTGATTGCTCAAGATGGCATTGGTGATTATGACCGAGTGATCGATCAAGAAGGTCCCAATGTAGCTTTTCTTGCTAGTGAAGCTTCCAAAGAGCATAACTTTGCTCTTATGGCCTATGCTTCATCTTCTCCGTTCAGATTCCGAGGTATCTAATGATTCTAAAAATTCTACTTGTTCCTTTAAATGATGTCAAGATAACTTAGAATCTCAAAAGCTATCACCGAGAGTTTGAGGAAAGAAGTAGAAAGACTGCCTCTAGATAACTTAGGTTATAGAGTTGGTCTAGAAAGTGTCAAGAAAAGCTTAATTCATCATTAAATGCGAGTTTGAGTATGTTGATAAAATTAATATACTAGGTGGAGAAATTGATCTTAAGGATAGAGATTAAGATGCTTAAAGAGAAACTAGAAAAGCGAGAGTGTAAAACAAGAAGCCCTAGAAGAAAAAGAAAACATGTTGTTAGGTTGCTAAAACACGGATGCCTCGATCTAGTAAATAAACCAATAGGTCAAAATTGTTCAAGGATGGTACTCGCCTTGGTTACAACAATATGCCACCACCCTCTTTGATGAAACATGCACCACCGCAAAAGAACTCATTTAGTAGTGAATTCGCTTTTAACAAACTCAGAGAAGAGATCATGAAGATGAAACTCCTAAGATAGGTTCGATAAGTCATCCGATGCTCCCACAATCAAGATTGGGAATCGATTCGAGGAAGATAGATCTGAATCAACACAGCCTGAGAAGATAGAAAATGTTAAGAAAGTTGATTCTAAGCAAGCCAACCTTGTGCCTAGATTTGGAGCTCAAATTGCTAAGAAAGTAGTAGAGTACAAGGAAGTACCTAGGGAACAGATGAAAAGATATATACCTAGGGGCAATCAGAGAAACTTTAATGGCCTAATTTCTAATAGATTAGGAGATGAGTTTCAATGTGTTAAGAAGGCTTGTTTTGCATGTGGTAGTTTTGAGCACTTACAGAGAAATTGTTATAAAAACAGACCACAAGTTTGGAATCATTGGAGGAGGGTAAATCATCAAAACTTTTCAAAGAAAACAAACCCTCATTCTAACAAAAACATGATTCCTAGAGCGCTTTTAATGAGGAATGGTAATACAAAGTCAATTGTTATCCGCACCCAAATGGGTTCCAACCAACGCCAAGCAAAATGTAAACACGGCTAAGCAAACTCAAACCATCAAGCTAAGCAAAATATCACCACCGATTCAAAAGAAGTTTTAAAATACCAAAGGTGATAACCGACACGCTGGTTGGAAACCATTTTTATGTCATAAGGCCTCAACTAGTTGGCAATGGAAACCTAAGACCAAGGTTTTACAACATGACAACTGTACATCAATGGACCTAAAGAAATTTGATTATGTTGATGCAGGCGCACCCAAGTCAAGATTGGCTTGGGTCCACAAAAGGAACTAATTTGTTTAATTTCATGCGGGGCAATCTACAAGATGAGCTAAAAGATAAAGGAGTTGTTGATAGTGGTTGCCCGGGCACATGATATGGGATGGGAGCAACCTAGAGGATTTTGAAGATTTTGATGGAGGATATGTGGCATTTGGTAATGATCCAAAGGGAGGAAAGATACTTGGCAGAGGCACAATCGTAGCAGTGGAACTTAGACTTTGAAAAGGTCTATCCAGCACAGGACTTAAGTATAATTTATTCGGTGTTTCTCAAATGTGTGATAAGAAAAACTGGTACTTTTTGGGAAACAGAGTGTGGTGTTGTCATCGATTTTAAGATGCTCGATGAGAAGTATATACGACTAGGGTACCTAGAAAGGAAAACATATATTGTTTTGATCTTAAAGATGTTCTTCCTAATAGGTCCTTAACCTGTTTGTTTGCTAAAGCATCAATAGATGAGTCTAAGCTATGGCATAGGAGATTGGGTCACATAAATTTCAAAACAATCAATAAATTGGTAAAAGGCAACTTAGTGAGAGGGTTACCTTCTAAGATTTTTGAATGTAAGGAACTTTGTGTGGCTTGTCAAAAGTGGAAACAACATAGAGCTTCTTGTAAGACCAAAACTGCCAACACCATCACACAACCACCGCTTATGCTTCACATGGACTTATTTGGACCTACCTTTGTTAGAAGTTTGAATCATAAGCGATGATTGCCTAGTTATCACCGATGATTATAGTAGATTTTCGGGTATATTTTTTGGTCGCTAAGAGTGAGACTAGTGAGATCCTCAAGAGTTTCATTACTAAGATATAAAATCTAGTAAATCATAAGGTCAAGGTAATCGATGTGATAATGGAACCGAATTTAAGAATGATGTAATGAATCGCCTGTAGCTAAGGGTATTGAAAGACGTTTAGTGTTGCTAGAACACCACAAAGAAAATGGTGTAGCTAAAAGGAAAAATAGGACACTAATTGAGGTCGCTAGAACAATGTTGTCTCGAATCAAAGTTACCAACTACCTTTGGGTCAAGTCGTAGGCACCTTTGCATGTTATGTGCGAATAGAAGTAAGGTAGTGAAGCCTCATAACAAGACACCCTATGAGTCGTTACATGATAGGAAGCCAATGATTGCATTCCTAAAACCTTTAGATGTCCTGTTACTATCTTGAATACCATAGACTACCTAGGCAAGTTTCAAGAAAAGTCGATGATGGATACTTTTAGGCTACTCTTCAAATAGTAAAGCCTTTAGAGTATACAACAGAGGACTAGGATAGTTGAAGAGAACTTACATGTTCAATTTAGTGAAGAGACTCCTAGTGTTGAGACCAAAGGACCAGATTGGTCGCTTAACATTGATATGCTAACCAAATCTATGAATTATGAGCCTATCATTGCAGGAACTTCCACTAATGTTAATGCAGGTACACAAAAGGATTCTAATGCAGAAACAGATTCTAAGGAAGCGGATTCTCCAAAGGAGTTCTATTTGGTTGAAAAGTGGAAAGTTGGTACTGTCTCACCAATCATTCATAAGCAAGGTCCCACTGATGATGATATCTTGAATACTGGTAGCAAAGTTGATCATCATCAAGATAAAGATGAGTTGTTGAAAGATAACTCAGTGTCGGTAGAAGAAATTGAAAAGAAGAAGAGGCATTCTGAAAGCACTGCTAAGCCAAACAAAAGCCTAGATGGTAATAATGAAAGCACTGCTAAGCCAACTTCTACCACCGATGTAATGTGTGAAACCCTACCGCAAGTAATCGATGATAGTACTTTCTTTCGACCAACCGGAAAGCCATTATTTGGTGCAGGAGTGTCCCCATGATCCTAACATGCCCGATTTGGTAGAAATTGATACTCCTACCGATGATGAAGACATGGATGATTTCTTCAATGTTGATTTGTCTAACTTGAAACCGCTATTCATGAAAGTCCAATCACCACTACAAGAATACATAAGATTCATCCCAAGGAACAAATACTTGAAATTTGAATACTCAGCTCAAACAAGAAGTGTGATTAAGAATATCAAGCCTTTCTCGAACAAGGTTTCTTTGCAAGATCACTTCTCAAAAGAAACAATCATAAAGATCTCAAATTTGCATGTTTGCTTGTTTTCTCGTCTCAAAAGGAGCCCAAGAGAGTGGAAGAAGCTTTATCGTAAGAAGGATGGGTAGAATTAATGCAAGAGGAGCTTCTTCGGTTCAAACTTCAAGAGGTTTGGACATTGGTTGATCTTCCTAATGGTAAGAGGGCAATTGGGACAAAATGGGTGTTCGTAAATAAGAGGATGAAAGAGGAATTGTGGTAAGGAACAAATCAAGGTTGGTTGCTCAAGGATACACACAAACTCAAGGATTGGATTATGATGAAGTATTTGCACCAGTTGCAAGGATTGAGGCTATTAGATTATTTTTGGCATATGCTTCATTCAAGAATTTTGTTGTGTATCAGATGGATATTAAAAGTGCCTTTCTGTATGGTACAATTGATGAGGAGGTTTATGTTTGTCAACCTCCTGGTTTTGAAGATCCTGATCATCCTGACAAGTTTTACAGGGTGAAGAAGGCTATGTATGGGTTGCATCAAGCTCCTAGGGCATGGTATGAGTGCATGTCTACTTATTTGATGGACAATGGGTTTAAAAGAGGGTTGATTGATAAAACTTTGTTCATTAGGAAGCACAAAGATGATATTTTATTGGTTCAAGTTTATGTAGATGACATCATCTTGGCTCAACCAATAAGGAGCTATGTAGGATTTTGAGAAACTTATGCATGATAAGTTTCGATGAGTTCTATGGGAGAACTCACTTTCTTTTGGGCTACAAGTTCAACAAAGGATCGATGGTATCTTCATTAGTCAAGACAAGTATGTAGCGATGTTTTGAAGAAGTTTGGGTTTGGGATGTGAAGAGTGCTAGTACACCTATGGAGACTCGTAAACCATCGCTACCGAGATGATGGAAGTCCCAAAGTTGATTTGAATTTGTACAAGTCCATGATTGATCTTTAATGTATCTCACCGCATCTAGGCCGATATTATGTTCTCGTATGTGTGTGTGCAAGATTTCAAGTCACACCCAATACATCACACATGAATGATGTTAAGAGAATATTTAGATACCTTAAAGGTCATCCTAAATCGGGCCTTGGTACTCTAAGGATTCTCCTTTTGATTTGGTGGCCTATCTGAGATAGTGATTATGTTGGTGCTAGTTTGGATAGAAATCTACAACCGGAGGTTGTCGGTTTTGGGAAGCGCACTAATTTCATGGCGATAAAAGCAAACTATTGTGGCAAATTCTACAACCAAGTCGAATATGTGGTCAGCCGCTAGTTGTTGTGGTCAAGTTCTTTGGATTCGTAATCAATTGTCGGATTTTGGGTACAACTTTATGCATACTAAGATTTACATTGATAATAACAAGACAATTTGCATCATTAAAATCTCGCTTACATTCTAGAACTAAACATATTGAGATAAGGCATCATTTTATTAGAGATTGTAATGAGAAAAGGTGATTCAAATGGTAAAATCCATACCGATTTCAATGTTGTCGATCTTCTCACTAAATCTTTTGATGTGGGAAGGTTTCAAAGACTTTGTTGTTAGTATTGGAATGATTAATCTCTAATTCTCAACTTGTTTTGTAAAAGTTTGTATAAGTATTGGATCGTTATTATGTGATCTTAGTATTGCTATTTTTGTTTATAACCACTGATAGTTATGTTCAAACCACTGTTTGTTGCTTTGTGTTCCCACTAACCATTTTGCAGATAAATGAAAGCTAATTGATGATGCAAAAGAAGTGCTGGAGTTAAATTGTTCATTCATTCAAGAAACAGTTTACAGCTTACAGCTTACAGCTTACAATTAACTTCAAATGCAAATACAATACCAGTTCTATACAAGAGTTTCTAATCCTATCCTAGCTCATATCATCTATTCCAAAACCTGGTGATATGCATGACCAGTACGATATGCATGACCAGTACGATGAAGAAGCTAAGGATCAAAATGGGAAGGATGGATTGATGAAAACGAAGATGATGAAGATGAATACAGTAGATGGATTTGTGATATGAGATGTCTTCGTTGTTCCATCTACTGCTCCACCATAAAGCATCACTCCATCTTCCTTTACCCTTTCCTTACCGATATGTGATGAAGCACCAAAACACAGTGCAGAAGACCAAGAACCACCTCTATTCTTTGGAAGTGGTGGATTTTTGGAACGCGCCTCGTTAAGGGTGAGAGGGTGAAGGTTTTACTTTTTCTGCTTCCTCTCTAACCAATCTATTGAAGATTGGCTCCAAACGCTCAGTGGAATCATTTGATCCTCTTGATGACTCACTAGGATCTACCACACTGTCATCTTCCGATGACGGAAGGAAGGGGGATTTTTTAGGTCTTAGTTCTTGTGGAGGAAGGTACAATCGCCATGGATTAGAATCATCACTTGATGATGATGATGAGGAGGAGGAGGAGGAAGAAGTTGTTAGATCAATTACTTCTGGTTGATTCCAACTAGGATTCCACATGCTGCTTGTTGATTGTGGACTTTTGTGGAATTAGGGTTTTGGTTTTAATTGATGTGTGTGTTATCTGAGATTTGGGATTCTTTTATAAGCAGAGATATGGCTTATGTAAGTAAATGAGGGGCAGGTTAAATGTGGTTGAGGAGTTAATGAGATAATTGGGTTTTGGAAATATATTAATACCGTAAGTTGACCATATTGACTTAGACATTAGCACTTTGGCAACCAACGACAAGTCTATGGAACCACTTCTACCTTGTTCTAACCAATCGCTAACATTAACTCTCTCTCTCGTGTTTGGTTCTTGTTTGTGTCTTGCGGTATGAAGGATTAATGTACATTGAGCTTGTGATGTGTTTAGATGCTCAGGTTTAAAATTAAAAAAATATGTAATCCTTCATATTTTGTAAGATATCTCTTATTTAGACATAGATTTGCTTGTTTGATCTCTTGGTCAATCGATTGAAGTGAAAACACCGTATCCATCGCTAGTGTGTTTCAAACCGCGGATAGCGCTCAGAACCTCCGATAGCATGTCGCTTTGTTTTGGATACTACAGGGTCGTTTGGTAACTTTGGCGAAAGTATATTTATCTCCCCAAATCACGGATGGATCATTTACTTGATATTAAAATCACTTCAACTTGGCGCTCTCTTTCAACCTTAATCACTTTTCTTTGCATAATTCACAACCCATATCCTACCCATTATCAACCACATTGGCGAACCAAGATTCCCACACACATAACCTTGTTGCTAATCTCATCAAGAACAATAGATCCAAGGTTTTCATCGATGATTGATTTCTTATTCACAGCCCTATTCACTATGCCTTAACCGCCACACCAACCATCCTTAAGGCCTATATTCATCGGCCTGGGGAATGCTCACTTGAGGAGGTCGATGGAGTAGATGTGTTTAGCAATCGTTGTAGATGGAAATGCTATTTTGGTTAATGAGAGATCATTAGAGAGGTTTTGAAGTTTGATGATGCCGATGGTCTTGATAATCTTTCGATGTCGAGATAGTTGCCGGTTTAGAAAGGTTAGGATATACACGTGGGTGAAAAGGTACAATTTTTAAGAATTTGTTTTCAAAACAATGGAAGTTTTTATTCACACCTTGTTGATGTGTATGAGTAATAAGACCACTGGTTTAATGACTTTCCTTCCAAAATTGCTAACGCTATTATTTGTTTTTCCGATGGAAGGAAGTTTAATTGGTCTAGGATGATTTATGAGGCTAGCATGTAATATTAGGAAGAAGGGTAAATACTATTTATATCCTAGGTTTGTTCAACTGATTGTGGAAAGTCAAATAGCAGAACCTGTTGAGCATTCTAGGGAGTATGAAGTACATTATATGCTTCCTAAGGTTTTTGCACATATGAGGAATCAGACGCCAAATTTGCAAATTAGGGATGTTCCTTTATTTCCACATATGCTTGCTTTGCCTGCTGATCCTGAGTTTGATGAAGGTCTTGAATCCCAACCTATGGTAACTGTACCCACTGCTAGTACACCTCAACCCACTGATAGTACACTTGCAACCACTGTTAGTGAAACTCAACCTACTTCTAGTCAAACCCAACCCACTGTTACACCAATTGTATGGACTAGGAGACAGAAGGGCACCAAGCTTCCTCAAAGCTAGTGTTAGTGGTGTTGTTCATGAGGGTCACATGGGTGGAGGTGACATGATTGGAAGGGCTTCCATCCGATTCATGCTTAGATGTCGATCAGATAGTGGCACCATAATTAAGACCCAACCTTGGCAACTCCTAATGTAGAGAGTTCCTTGAACTTAACACAAAGTGGAGGAATCCCTAGCCAACCGGCTACTACAGGTGCATAGATGATCGTGCAAGGTCCGTGCTATATTTACTTTATCCAAGGATTCACTTCGGGAGCAGTAACACATTTCAAGTAATGAGGATAGTTTGGAACATGAAACCGAATCGACGGATCCTATGTTGGTACATGATGACTTTTTCAATGAACCACCTCTCGGACCGTTAACACAGTCAAGTGGGAGGATATTCTTGAACGGTTTAATGAATTGACTGACTAAATGTACCAAAATGGAGAAAATAATCTCAAGTCTTCGTGGAGTTGTCTCGTGTTTGTGGTAAAGATATTCTGAGACCGATGCACGGGGTATTGGTTTTGGAAAAGCCGAGACGGCGGCGGGTTCTTGCTTAAGGCATATGAGGAGAAAGAAAAGAAGGTGGACTCTCTCCAACTCGAATGTGGAGAATGTATCCAAACAGGGAGGAGTGATGGCATGAATTCGGGGAGGTCAGATGTAACCATGGAAGAAGATGTTGATAGTGGAGATCAAGAATTTTTGGTATCTGATAAAGATGGGAATGAGGCAGTTCTTGAAAGTTTGAAGACTGTGGTAGAAGATGAGGTAGTGCAGGACACAACCACTGATAGTGTGTCTGCAACCACGGTTAGTACTCTTGAAACCACTGCTGCAGTTTCAGACATGGCAATAGTACCTACTGCTATCATAACCACTTCTACCATTGTTACAACCATCTCTGTATCACCACCTAAACCTAAAGAAATTGAGAAAGAAGCTGCAAGTACATTGATCAATCTAAGTAAAACCTCAGCTAATCTTACACCCATCATTGCACCTGTTTCATCTATTAAATCTACTGCAACCAAACCCAAAAGAAAAAGTTTAGTTATTGGTGAACCTTTAAGGAAGAATGTGACTCAATCAGTTGTTGGAAAAGGTAAAGGAGTTGCAGAACCATAGTTGAAGTTTAAAAGTAAAGAAGAACAGATTGCTTATGATGCAGAATATATAAGAAAGATGTTAGTCAAGAACAAGCAACTTTAGAAAAAGGAAGCAAGAAGAGGAGGCTAGTCGAAATGGTTAGCTACATGGTATGAATCACAAAACTACCTTCAAGCTTCTAATCAAATACATGATGAGTATATCGCACAAGAATGGTCATTGTTGGATGATGAGGAAAGAGCTAGACTTTTGGGTGAATGGGCAAGCAGGATCAAGAAAGAAAGGAAACAAGTTATAAGAAAGAAACCTCCTACAATTGCACGTATGAGGAATGTCTTGATGAAGATTATTAAGAATTGTGCATACATATTCACGATAATCTTAGTAAATATTCCTTTGAAAGAATTCATGAGATTTATCTGAGGTGTATCAAGATTAATAATGATGATTTCTGTGCAATGAATTCTAAAAAGGAAGAAGAGTGGATTCAAAGTAGACAAAAGAGAAAATCTGAGATTCATGAGACATCTGATTCTAAAAGACTGAAAGAGGTTGAAGACAGTAATCAAATTATCTTTTATGAATATGAGCTTAAAGGGAGTAAAGGATGTTGGAAAATTCAAAGACTCAATAATGAAGTTTCTGAATATAATAAATTTTCGCAAATGCTTCAATACTTTAATAGAGATGATTTGCTGAATCTTTGGGAGCTTTATAGGAATAAGTTTGGTGATGTGCAACCAGATGATTATCATGAGAGGATGGTTTATCATCACTTGAAGATTCTGTTTGAACCTACTCATGATGAATCTGAATGGAAATGACTCTGCAATGAACAAGTTACAGAATGGTTTCTATATCAAACTTGTGGAGTTCATGTTTTAAATGTTTCGAGAAATTATTCATATCTTTGGTAGAAGGTGATTATCCTCAATTGAATAAGTATCCAAGTTATTACACGATGATGAAGCCGGTATTATCAAGATGTTGATGCCCTATGATGGTCAAGCTTACAATTTGTTGTCAAGTATGAGAACATTCTTAAATCTAGTAAGTGTTTGGCTACATCCTCCAATCCGTATGTTTTGAGCTTAAAGGAAACTTGAAAATTCGTTGGAATGTATTAAGTTTAGGGGAGGATTGTTGGGTTTTGGTTCCTTGGATCAAGAATTATTCTAAGTATTGGAACCACTTGGACGAGTTGATAAAACCACGGATGTAAGAATGGAACCATCGATGAAGACAAACCGGGTTAGTAGTATTGTGTAACCACGAATATTGTATTGTAACCATCGCTAGTCTTGTATAGTCGGTTTAGTATTATGTATTAGAGAAATATGGAAAAGATATTTATCTTGTAGGTTACGATTGTATTATGTAAAGGACTCCTTAGCCTATAAAAGGAGGTCCTAGGTTAGATTAGAGATACGATGTTTTATATCTAAGGTCGATACACTTCAAGGTTGTAAAACCCTAATGCTTGTTGAGTATTCAGATTAATAATAATATTGAGGTGTTGAATGTTCATTGTTCTTATTTTAAGATTAAGTATTAAATTCGCGTGATACTTAATAAGTATTTGTTTAAAGTCGGTTTTATATTAGATCGTTTGCTCAACGGGATCAAACAGACCGACCACCACACCACCTGAGAACCCGAACATTGATAACCCGTATGTAGGAAACCCGAATGTGAACGACCGTCTGCCGAGAATGGTCCTGTTCCACAAAACCTCCACTGCTAACCCAACCCACATTGACCCCTAGTGTTGCAGCCGTGTTGAGCGCTAGTCGAGGCTAATCTCTAACACTTCTAGTGGAACCTCAATGTCGAATCGAACTCGAGGTTGTACCTACAAAGAGTTCTCGATTCGTGGTCCCATTGATTTTGGAGGAACCGAGGAGTAGTTTACCCCGACTAGGTGGTTAGAGAAAACCGAACTGTGTTTGCCGTGAGTAAGCGTGATGAGGATTGTAAGGTTAAGTATGCAACCTTCACTTTGAAGGACGAGCGTTGACTGTGGAACAATTACCACATAGCAAAGAGGGAATTGATGTAGCTTATAGTATGTCTTGGACCCGCTTAAGGCCCTCCCGATTAAGACTTACCGTCCTAGGAATGAAGTTAAGAAGTTAGAGAGTGAGTTCGGAACCATAAGGTTATGGTAATCGACATGGCGACTTATACTGTCTGCTTCAAGAGTTATCATTGCTTTGCCCTAAAATGGTTCGATCAAGAACTTAAGATTGAGAGGTATACCGATGAATTGCCTTTAGCTACTCGAAATGATGTCATCACGCCAAGCCGCTTAATTTGCAAGAGGCAATTCTTGTGGCTCGAGTTTGATGAACTCTTGTGTGCTAGAATTAGGAGACAAGAGTAAGAATGATAGGAGTGATAAGAGGAAGAGAAATGAAGTTGTTAAAGGGAATGGCAACAAACGGCAAGAGACAGCCAGAGTGTTCGCCATAGGAAATGGAGATAAGAAGGGTGTTGGGTTCAGTAAATACCCAAACCCCTTAATCTAGGATTTGAATAAAAAATAGCCCAAGTATTTAGAACGTTAAACATTAACAGGTCACTGAGTGCATAGTCTCTCACTGAGTCATCTTCAGGACACTCAGTATGAGGTGAAGAAGAAGTCTCTCCACTCAATAAGGCAGAACTTAATGGGTGAAGACTGAGTCAAGAAGAAGATGATGGATTCAGTGAGTAATGACAATAACTCACTGAATCCCTAAGACTCCTCTCCAACTCCTACATCAAGACAAACCAAGTAGAAGATCAAGAATATGAAGATCAAGAAAGAGCGGATAAGGCGGGATAAGTTTGAAACAGATAAGACGAAGTCCTTATCAAGATAAGTCAACTTTCCCGAATGGCTAACTTACAAGCTCGGTGTCATCACCGACTTATGGAAAGCACCTTGTCCTTTACTTAGAATAGTCTTTAGAATGTGAGACAAAATACATCAAGATTTTGTCTTCGAATGATGTCGGTTTGTCACTTAGGAAAGAGTCAAAATCATACATGTATAAATAAGATAAGAGATGGAGTGAAAAGTTAAAGCTTGTGAATTGTAAAACACACATACACGCAAGCCAACTTTTCACTCCTCCAAATACAACTTAGTTCCCGAGATAGCTCAAATGAGCTCTAAGAGTTGTGCTCGACTTAGCCCGAGCTTAGAAGAGTCACCAAACTTTGTCATTTCAATCCCAAGTACTATTCGCAAGTACTTGGGTAACGTATTCTTTGTTGATTTATTTCTAATAAGAATATGACGTTGAAAATTATCTAGTGTGTTTTACTTATGTTAATTTCACCATTGTTCACTTTTAACTTATTTTATATTCTTAAACTGCTTTATAAGATAGTGAAGCGGGAACAACAAGTGGTATCGAGCAAGGCTAATTATAAAACCTGCTTTTTTAGGCCGCCTAAAAGGTTTTAAATTAGGATCCTAAAATGGTGAAATTGATGCACCCCAACTAGTCGATAAAAGGGTGGAGCTTATTCACCGTTGCCCCTAGACTTGAAGTTGGCAAATTCAACAAATGGAAAAAGCATATGCTTTGCTATTTGATTGGTATGGAACCTTATTATATCAAGTGTATAAATGAAGGTCCATTTGTCCCAAAACTTCTCAAGGTTTGCCTAAACACGATGCTCAATGGACTCGTGGATGAGAGGAGAGTGGTCAACCAGACCAAAGACTCAAAAGTATCATCATATCATGTCTTCCCGATGATATTATGGAGTCGATGATAAGTCGTAGTACTGCCTAAACAAACTGGGATGACCTTGTTCATAGCCATGAAGGACCATCCGATACCAAGGAAAACATGATTATGGACCAAACTTGAGTACAACACCTTCGTGGCTAAGGACTCGAAACTCGTCTCAAACTTACACCGATACAAAACTCTTTTAAATGAACTTTAAAATGATGGTGTTAAGTTGTCCAAGCATGAAATTAATGTTGGTTTTGTCAATAGTCTCCACGAGAAGTGGTTGAATTTCTCTCGGGGACTTAGGAATGCTAATCATATCCGTAATCTTGAACTTCCCGAAATTTATGGGAAATTTGTCTACGAGGAAAACCTCATTAATGAGACGATACCCCGACTTAAAGAAGTCTCGTGAAGTCAAGAAGTCCTCGACCACCACTTCAAAGACCTATATCAACCGCTTCTTCTAACAATGTAGTTCAAGATTTTCAAGAAAATTCGATGATGAGCTTGATGAGAGGTCAAGTGAGGAGTACCTAAATGACCGAACGCCGAATTTCGTGAAAGGGCACCTTGCTAACTCTCTCAAGGTTTATAAAAGAAACAAAGGTTTTTCTAGTGCTAAAGCAAATGAGGACACCGATGCCTAAGTGTCACAAAAGGGTCATTTTGCAAAGACTGTTTTTCAAAAACAATTTCGTAACCCTCTTATAAACCATCGTGGTCAAATCACCTCGTGCTTTAGCAAATTTCAACCAAAATGTATCGCCTCATCAAAATTTTCAAAACAAATCTAATAATAACAAAACCATTGATTATGAAGCTAAGTATAAGAAATCAAAAGCTAAGCTTGCATTGCTTGAGGCCACCCCTCGTAAACAACAAAAATGTTCAAATTGTGCAGGTAAAAACAAGGGCCTCGTTGGTTGAAACCTTCGATCGATGAAGAGCCAGCCTCATCGATGATGAAATGGTGCATGTCACAGTGCATCGATGGCCCTCTCGTAAGAGGACAAGCTAGTCGTTGGAAAGAATCATGCCAGAATGGAGAATGGGTCAATATCACAATGAAGAAGGTAAATATCTTACTTTCTATGGATGATGACTCTGATTGGCAGTCTTATATGAATTATCTTAACGTTGACCTTAAGTTTGTAGAAGAGCAAAGATTGAATCTTTTTTCAAAATACAACAAGTTAAGTTTTGAATTAAATAAGTGTAGGGATGAATTGCTTATTTTAAAACAAGCTAAGCTTGAGGCTGTCACTTTGCAAATTCAAAACACTTAACTAGCTAAAAGAAATCAGTCTCTTCAAGATGAACTTAAAAGGTACAAGATATTCTTGATAGTTGGACCGCTAAGAATCCTGTGGTCTTTGATCTTGGAGCCCCCAGAGCAAAAAGAGAGTCATAGGTGAAGATCATCTTCCGACTCTCACAATAAAGACCAAAGTCCTAAACCATTTGTGTCTGTGGCATGATTACCAATATGCCGACAACTCCCAATTCCGATGATTGGATTGAACGAGTTAATCCCGAGAGTAAGCTTCCAAACTTCGATTGGAAGGATTCTAGAGCCCGAAAGCCAAGCTCTAAAGAGCATGCTTGACTCCCGATGTGCCCAGAGTACCGAACACATCTCGAGTCTCAAACGTAATCTCAAGCACCGCCCACCATCGAAGCCTCTGTGGTGCCGCCCAAGCTCGAGCTTACTCTACTACAATTCAATCCTCATTCACCAAAAGAAAGGTCCGGACTTGGTAGAACCATCCCGAAAAGACCAACAAAACCAATTCAACAAGTGTCTACTCCCACCGAGACTTCAACATCCTCTGTCCCCATCGGTCGACTAAATTCAAGAATCGGCCGAGCTTGTGAGGAAGTCGATCGAAAAGATGGAATCCATCGAAAAAGCTCCCGATTCAATCAAGGAAGCTAAGTCACCTCGCCTAGCTCATCTAAGTCAAAATCCACCAACAAACCCAAGCAAAAGTGTGAACTGTGTCATTACACCACCATACCATCGACAACGCTATAGAATCCTTTTGTATGATCCGCAAAAGGATGATCACAAATCGCACTCACTTACAATATGTAAGCTCTGTCAGTGAAGCAAACTATACCAAAGTCGGTCATCAGTATGCTTCATCCTCTAAAACTGCTCAAAAGAATAGAGCAAAACCTTTTCCTCTTTGCCCTCACTGTGGGTTTAATGATCATCATCAGGATGATTGTCTCATGAACACATGCTGTGATATATGTGGTAATCCAGCTCATGAGACATCCCAACATGACAGTGTCATTCATGCAAGAAGAGGAACAAAACAACCCAAAGTCACTGAGTCATCCTCAGCTCCCAAATGCAAAACTTGTGGTAGCACAATGCACTCAACCACTGACCATGAGTCGATTGCCAAATTCAAAGCACTTGAGACCTAAGTCCACCGGTACGCTGGTCACTAAAAGAAACTAATTCGCTTTACTACTTGTGCAGAGACACGCCAGGAGCCTATTTGGCATCTAGACAAGTGGATGCTCAAGAAGCATGGTGGTGTGAAGGAGTATCCGCACAAGTATGTGAAGAACCGTGACCCAAGGTAGTATTTAGTGATAACTCATCATGTCCCATCGAAGGTTATGGTTCAAGAACCGCAATGGAATAGTTTTCTAGAATAGCTTATGTCAATGGTCTAAAATACAACCTCATCGTGTCACCAACTATGTGATGCTAAGTACATTGTGCAATTCAATGACAAACAAGGTACCATTTTTAATGCCAACAAGGAAGTTGTATTGATAGCCCTAGGAGAGAGATGATGTTTATGTGCTAGACATGTCAACACTCTCCCAAGATGGAAGTTGTCTCTTTGCTAAAGCCACCGAAACTATCAATTGGGTGGCACAAGAGACTCTCACACTGAACTTCAAAACCTCAACAACTTGTCAAAACAAAACAAGGTCCTTGGCTTACCATCACCGGTTTTGCAAAGACAAACCATGCTCGCCTATGAAAAGGTAAACACCACGAGCATCATTCAAAACCAAAAAAATTTCTCAATCAAAGTCAGCTTCACCCATCGCGACATGGACCTCTTTGGACATGTCATCCCTGATCAATCCAAAGATGAGAAGTATACACTTGTCATTGTTGATGAATTCTCAAGATACACTTGGGTAAACTTTCTTTCCAAAAGAGTCAGCAATTAATACAATAATGTCATTCATTAGGAAGATTGAAAACCGTAATGACATTACTATTAAACAAATCGAATCGACAATGGTACTGAGTTCGTAAATCAAGAGCTTGAGAGTTTCGTGATGAAAAGGAATTTCTCAAAATTTCTCATCTCCTTATACCCCCGAACAAAATGGGGTTGAAGGAAAACTAGAACTCTCATTGAGGTTGCAAGAACCATGTTAAATGGCTCACCCTCTCAAAGCATTTCGATCAAAGCCAAAACCGCTCGTTACACTCAAAACAGTCAATCATTGTCAAAAGACATAATAAAACCCCATATGAGACTTTCAAAGGTAGACTTCGACATCGCCTATTTTCATGTGTTTGGATGTCATGTGTTTATTCATAACCACAAGGATCATCTAGGCAAATTTGATGCAAAAGTCGATGATGGATATTTCTTAGGCTACTCACCGATCTCCAAAGCCTTTGTGGTTTTTAACACAAGGAGACAACAAGTTGAGGAAACCTTTCATGTCACCTTTGATGAAAGTTCAAAGCATCAGTTCACCAACACCTCCTGGAGGAAATAGGAATTGATGACTCATCAAGATATCCTCCCGATGAGTACAACATCAATTCAATTCCTCATATCAGCCGATGTCGACATCTCATATTATGTCTTACCCCGCAACCTACCCCAACCAACTATCGGTGGATTCATTGATAATCAATCGGTCCCCTTGGGATAGGTAATATTGAACCAAATGTTCAGAACCCGTGATTCAAGAACCCCAACTCGAACAGACATCACAACAGATGCTCCAAATGACTCTGTTGCTCCGAAACCGAACTCACCCCGAGTTTCCAAGTGACCTCTTTAAGCTCGGATCCTAGACCACAAAGTAAGTGGACAAAATCTCGTGACATCGAGCTTGTAAACATCATTGGTGAACCCACCGAGGGCATGCTCACTAGAAGCATGGTCGCTAAGCTAACCGCAACTTCACCAATGAATGTCTATATGCCGATTACCTATCGAAATAGAACCCAAAAGTGTCATGAAGCTCTAAAACACCCAAGCCGGGTTCAAAGCTATGCAAGAAGAACTGCAAGCTTGATAAAAACAAGGTCATGACCTTGATCAAATGTCCTCGTGGATGTTGTTGTCATAGGAATGAAGTGGGTTTTCGTAAACAAAACCGATGAAAACGGCACCGCATCATTAAAAACAAAGCGACTTGTAGCCAAAGGTTACGGTCAACAAGAAGGCATTGACTATGATGAGACATTTGCTCTGTTGCAAGAATGGAAGCCATCAGATCTTCCTTGCATATGCAACATACATGAACTTCGTGGTCTACCAAATGGATGTTAAAAGTGCATTCTTAAATGGTGATCTCAAGGAAGATGTGTATGTTCAAGAACCTCCGGCTTTGAGAGTAGTGAATTTCGACTATGTCTCGCAAGCTTGACAAAGCCCTTTATGGACTTAAACAAGCTCCCGGAGCATGGTATGATACTCTCGGCCTTCCCGATACAAAACAAGTTTGTCGAGGAAAGATAGACAACAATCGCTTGTCTATAGAACAAAACAAGATGTGATAATGGTCCAATTATATGTTGATGACATCATCTTTGGCTTAACAAACTACACTCTTTGCAAGCATTTTGAAAACCGATGACTAAGAAATTTGAAATGAGCATGATGGGTGAACTCACATACTTCCTTGGACTACAAATCGTGCAAACCGATAAAGGAATCTCCATCACCAAGAGAAATACACAAGAAATCTCTTGAAGAAATATGAGATATCCGATGTGCCTCGTTGAAGACACCAATGGTCCCTCCAAACAACCTTGGACCTAATCTCACCGGCAAATCACCAATCAAACTCATTTCGGAGGGATTGTAGGATCACCGATGTATCTAATCGCTTCTAGACCGGACATCCAATTCTCATCTGTCTAATAGCAAGATATCGCCTAATCCTAAAGAATCCCATCTCACCGCAGACCAAGAGAATTCTCGACACCGAAAGGAACTCCAAGCCTTGGACTTTACTATCCAAAGTGCTCGTGGTTTGACCTCAAAGCGGTATTCGACTCGATTATGCCGGCCGCAACATGGACGTAAAGAGTACCTCGTGGTCTGTTAATTTCTTGGAGGAAAGTCGGTTTGTTGGAGTGCTAAAAGAAACAATCGGTGGCTATGTCTTCATTGAAGCCGAGTATGTAGTCAGAGCAGGATGTTGTGCCAATGTCTTATGGATGAAAAGTCAACTCAGTGACTATGACATTCATTACAAAATGGTGCCCATCTTTTGTGACAACACAAGCTATTGCAATCTCCAACAACCCCGTCCTCCACCAAAGAACCAAACACATTGATATCGATATCACTTCATCGGGGATCACATAATGAAAGGAGACATAGAACTTCATTTCATCCTCATCGAATATCAACCTGGTTGATATCTTCACCAAACCCTTAGATGAACCTACCTTCGTGAGACCGAAAGTTGAATTGGGAATGCTTGACATTGAAAGTCGCATCGAAACCAATCTCGAGAAGCTCTCGAAATGGTTCATCCTCCCTAAACGCCCAAAGTAACCCACTCACTGAATGAGTAAGACTCATTCAGGGACCCTGACAGTCAATATTGAGCATTAAAAGAGTAACTAAATGATCCAAGTCTCAGTTACTTAAATGTCCTAGGTTGGTAACTATGCCAATTTAAATATAGGAATATATGTCTTACTGTCAAGGGTCTCATCACTTACCTCACCCCACTTGGCATTAAATGCCTTCTTCACATAAAATATCCTATGGATATTTTATTATCGCAAAGTGCACTTTTTACCTTTGCATCGCAATGCTCCTTGAAAAACGGATTTTTATCGGGTAGTGGAGTGGTGGCATTAAATGTGGAATTTCAAACGTTTTCAAAAACTGACTTTACAATTCCACACATGTGCAAAATCTACCCCTCTCATCACTCTATAAATACCCTCTTCAAAACCTTACAAACACACACAAAAGATTTCTGCTAACAAAACTCTGTCAAAATCCTTTCTCAAACCCAGAAATATTTGTGTGTGCTCAAAAAAAACTTTAAACCTTCTTTTGGAAAACCCTTCTTGTAAAGATTTACAAAAGTTTTTCAACACAAACTTGAGAGATCAAACAAAACTTTGATTGTTCTAGTCAAAATATTTTTTTTTTTAAAAACCCTAAAATCTTTTAAATGGAAATGGCTAGAACACAATCTCTCCAGTTTGCTTCTCAGTGGGTAGGTGATCTTACAAATGTTGAATTTAAAACAAATAATGTCATAGGAAATTTTGAATATCCTCACAATGTCCTAGCCTATAAGGACATTATGAAATTTTTATATAATCGCCCACCGAAAACGGCCTTTGTTCTGTCCTCCATTGTTTACCAAAATCTCCTCGTGGAGTTTTGGGCAACAACCAAGGCCTTTGACCCGACACCCCATCGATGAAAACAACCTCGCACCTCTCGGGAATATCTCATCGATTCGCCTTCACGGGGCAACAACAATTCAACCCGGATTATAAAACGTTTTGCACTTCAACAGGTTGGATTATAACAAAGGAGTTTATGTCGCCCATCCCGAACCCTCCACGTTGAAGGATGGGTTAAAACAAATCGCTTTAGATCCAACTTTTTGGACAAGACCCCAAATACCAAAAGCTCATTTCCCATGGCTCGAGGATCCTATTCACTTTTGTGATTCAGTCCCTATGGAACCACTCATCCACCGAACAAGTTAACTCTATTCGATTGATGATGGCATACCGCTTAATGAATGGGGTCACTGTCGACATGGGGAGATCATTTACAATGATCTCGTAATCAAGCTACTGAGCAAAACTAGGACGAAATACGTTTCGTATCCTAGGTTTGTCTCTTGTGCTTGCAAGTGTTACCGGGTTCAAACTATCCTCGTGAAGAAAATTTTGGTGCTTTACCCGCATCCCGAGCCAATCAAATTTTCAAAAGACCCATCCCTTGTCACTCCTATGGAATTGACGGCCCATATGGTTCTTTGTAAACAACGTAAGGAATCAATGTCTCCTAACCCCGCTCCTACAAAGAGAAAGGGAAGTCTCGATCGACTAAGACCAAACCCAAGTCTCGTGGCCCCGAGGCTTGTGAACATTGCCAAAAGGCAAAGAAAGCCCAAGATCGACCGCCACCCAGTGGAGCCCAAGCAATATCCACCCAAGGACAACGAAGGACACCGATAAATCATAATCGGTGCCCTTGGTCCAAACTACTACTCCCAAGATCCGAGGACACAAACAACCTACGGGTAGGGGAGCTTCCACATCACCCAAGGATGACATTAGCAAATCACAGCCTTTGTCCGAGGGTACACCGAATGATCCCAAAGACTCGTAGGGAACTAAACAACCCGCTAATAGGGATACAACTATCACCGACCGCTAAAGGCACTGGAAAACACCCACCGCTGTCTCGGGGGTCATCGGGGACAAAGACTCGGAGGAAAGGAACAACCCGCCGATATGGAACCCAAAACCAATCGACTCCGAGAAGGCACCGAAACACCCACCAATGTTTGAGGGGTCAAAGGGGACAAAGACTCGAGAGGATTAATACCACCACGATATGGAACCCATCACCACCTCCTTGTTAACTTGTTGTCGAGGTTGCCGAGTTACTACTCGAAGATGATCTTCTTGAAAGTGATGATGAAATTTTATCGCCAGGAGATGAAGTAGATGCCGAGGTTCAATCTGAACAAGAACCTCACCGATCCAAAGAGCACACCGAGTCACCCTTTCAACTCGAAGACAATGACTGGACTCTTCATCATCCACCGTGAATTTAACCGTATTTGATAACATTCTTCCACTCACCGAAAGACATTTGGTTCGATGGATCACTAGAGCTTCAAGGAAGTCAGATTCAAGTTACCGATGAATTATGGGATCAACACATCGAAGTTGCCGCCATTATGCCGATCTTAAGTCCGATGTGCTCACCTTCAATGAAAATGTTCATGAACACAGGGATCTTATGTATCAACAACTTCACACACTGGATGCAAACCTGGATAAAATTCGCGAGTATCTTCAGAAGTGTGGTTCTTCAATTGATGATATCAAGGAGACTGTCAAGGAGGACCCAACACTCAATTCTAAAGTGCTGGAAGCCACTGAAGTTTATATGAAGAATTCCTCCCGTCTCACTGACATGGTTGATATGCTTCAGTCTGCCAATGTTCAGGGTCTACAGAGTTCTGTTCAGTCCCTTCAATCTACATTGGGATCTCTTGATGCTCAAGTGGCTAATCTGGCTAAGGCATCATCCTCCATGGCTTGGAACCTTGGGCCTCGGATGACAGCCTTGGAATTATCTCATGCTAATTTGGAAGCAAAGGTCACGGGTATTCAAAAGATATTTGGATATGAAGGCAATGATCATCGAGATTTATCAGCCTTCATGGTCAAGTTGCTCCTTCCCCTCAAAGACCAACACCAACTCTTGCCTCACCGACGCTACGGACAGCTGAGGGGAGAATATTGTCAAGAAACTCCTCTTCACACCGAGGGGAGCCAACACCATCGAGATCTGCGACTCCAACATCATCATCCGCACTGATCTCAAGAATACCCATCTCATCACTTCCACCACAAAAATCAACAACAACAACAACACCGACAAATACAACACCAATCATGACAACAATAAACCACCCTTGGTTGCATCATCTTCCTCGTGACGTGACAAAGGCAAAGGCATAATGACAACTATTGAGCCCGAGAAGATTCCTACAAAATCGGTGACATCAATACCTTCTCACACCTCAACAACTAAGTAAATATCTTGCTAAAGAAGAAAGGAGATTGAAACAAGTCGAGGAAGATAAGAAGAGTAAGGAAGCATTGGTTAAAGTGATTGTCGAAGAAGGCGAGAATGTGGAATTGATCCAAAGAAGCTTGAAAAGGGTCAGCAGACAAAAATTTAAGGATGCTCAGCAGCTAAGATGGTCGAAATGAAAAACAGTTGGAAGAAAAGAACAAAAGATCTGCGCCATCGGAAAGCAAGGATTGACCATTACAATTGGTCAATGACAAGCGTAAGGTCGCTGAGAAGATCATCGATATCAAAATCATCCCCAAGTCTAAACAACTAGCTATGAACGTCTGTGGGGATGATAAAAGACATTTCGAGGTTCATGATCCCCAAAATTCACCGACTTTGGGATCACCGAGCTCGATGAACTCGATCCAATAATTGAAAAGAAGAAAATAAGGTGGTTAAGGAGCGATGAAGATGCTCAAAGAAAGATATGAAAGGTCGAGGATGCACCACCAACTGGGAATTCACCGCTTTAATAAAGACCTCAAGGATCTCAACCACAATCATCAGCTGGCAAAAGAAAAGAATTGAGTTCCAACTCGAGATAAAAAGTGCCGGACTCGAATGCAACAAGGAAATACCGGAAGGTGTTAAGTTTGTAAACTGTCTAGTGATTGAGAAGCACGAAGAGGGCTATTCCATATTGATGTCTATGGAAACCCAGCATTTCAAAAATGGAGTGATATAGATCAGGCAAGTGTGGCTGCAATGCTGAGCTACATACATGTGGCTTCTCAGATCCAAACTCCAGCAAACATCAGGTTCTGCCAAGACCTGAATGCCAAGATAAGAGATCATCCTGACAGGGAAACACTGATCACAAAGAAAGTCAAGCTTGAAGCACTGGGAATCCATCTGGACTGACATCATTTTATCTTATCTTTTGTACTAGTGATAGGAACCATGTAATGGGATTAATAAACGATGTATGTTTTGTTAAAATATTCCAGTGTTCCTTATTGTATTCATTAGTACATTCAGTGTAAGAAGAAGCCATTTGCTCACTTACACTGATCAAACACTTAGGCTATTTGTATATCCAAATAGGGGGAGACTGTTGGGTTTAGTAAATACCCAAACCCCTTAATCTAGGATTTGAATAAAAAATAGCCCAAGTATTTAGAACGTTAAACACTATCAGTCACCGAGTGCATAGTCTCTTAGTGAGTCATCTTCGTGACACTCAAGATGAGGTGAAGAAGAAGTCTCCACCCGATGAAGCGGAACTTAATGGGTGAAGATCGAGTCAAGAAGATGATGGATTCAATGAGTAATGACAATAACTCACCGAATCCCTAAGACTCCTCTCCAACTCCTACACGAAGATAAAACCAAGTAGAAGATCAAGAATATGAAGACGAAGAAAGAGCGGGATAGGCGGGATAAGTTTGAAGCAGATAAGACGAAGTCCTTATCAAGATAAGTCAACTTTCCCTAATGGCTAACTTACAAGCTCGGTGTCATCCGACTTATGGAAAGCAACCTTGTCCTTTACTTAGAATAGTCTTTAAATGAGACAAAATACATCAAGATTTTGTCTTACGAATGATGTCAGTTTGTCACTTAGGAAAGAGTCAAAATCATACATGTATAAATAGCATAAGAGATGGAGTGAAAAGTTAAAGCTTGTGAATTGTAAAACACACACACACTGTGAAGCCAACTTTTCACTCCTCCAAATACAACTTAGTTCCCGAGATAGCTCGGTGAGCTCTAAGAGTTGTGCTCGGACTTAGCCCGAGCTTAGAGAGGAGTCACCAAACTTTGTCATTTCAATCCCAAGTACTATTCCGCAAGTACTTGGGTAACGTATTCTTTGTTGATTTATTTCTAATAAGAATATGACGTTGAAAATTATCTAGTGTGTTTTACTTATGTTAATTTCAGTCATTGTTCACTTTTAACTTATTTTATATTCTTAAACTGTTTTATAAGATAGTGAACGGGGAACAACAAAGGGTTATGAAGGTAGTAAGCCTGTGTGTGGTCGTTGTAATCGACACCACCATGGACCGTGCCCGATTGTATGTAGGAAGTGCTCTAAGGTAGGACACATAGCCAAAGACTATAGGTCTCGTCCACTTCTTTGCAACTCAAACCGCACGAGGAGCGGTGGAAGACTCACCATGCATTGTTTTGGATGTGAAAAGAATGGACACTTTAAGAATGAGTGTCGAGAGCCGTGGATGAGAGGAAATCACGGTAATGTAGGAGGATTTTAATAACTCATGTTTTGGGCCTAATAATTATACTTTTGGATTAAATGTTCTGAATACTTAATTTGGGGATTGGTTTTGAATGTTAAATGACTATCTTTTGCTATACTTGTGTGCGATACCAATCCAATAGTAACGCCCCGGAAACTTGATTAAGTCTTCCGTTGTACCGAGATTTGGGGGTGTTACAAAATAATTGATTATGCGATAGCGTTTATTTAATAGGAAAATAAACGTTTAATGAAATATGCAAAACCATGCATGAACTAATATGATGATGACGTTACTGATGATATGCAGACTAAATCTAGTCTATATGAAATGTCCTCAATGATTTTTCATGAATACGCAGCTAAACCCTTACGTTTACGCGTATTTGATACTCGTAAACCTAGTTTACGTTAAATGATGAATAGTGATTTTTCTCCTGGAATGAATAGTGTTTCATGAATAGTAAAATTTTAAAATACGTTCTCATAATATCAAATCGACTTCAAAAATGATGAATAGTAAAATGATGAATAGTAACCGATGAATAGTAAATTCCCGAGATGAATAGTGAAATTTTCAAAGTTTGTAAAATGACCTGAAATTACGAGTTGTCACATCAACCAGGAGGGGTTTTGGACACACGTGGGCCCTCACTCTTCTTGGTTCTCCAACTATGTTGGGGAGGTGTTACGGACTCGATTCCCGTGTTTTGCGATTAATGGGCTAAGGTTCCCGAAGCGGCCAAGGCCCACATCCATGAAAGCATCTACACGTAAGTTTTTAACCTTTATTTTTTAATTATTGTGTTTATTTATTCAAACTTGTTTGTTTATTTAAATTTGTATATTTTTTTATTTATATTTTATTCTTGAGATTACTTTGATCTCGACCCACACCTCTTGGCTGAATGGAGAGCAGATTGTTGTGATGATCAGTATTATCTCCAAAACGATCGACGACAACAAATATAGATACAAAAAGATAACTTACGGCGGTGGGGTGGAGAAAATTGAGAGATCAAAGAAAGCGTCCGGTGAACAAGACGCAAGAGGATTGGGATGCGTTGGTAAATTTACGGATCGACACTTTATAATAATAATAATAATTAATTATCATTATCATTATCATTATTATTATTATTATTATTATTATTATTATTATTATTATTATTATTAATAATAATAATAATAATAATAATAATAATAATAATAATAATAATAATAATAATAATAATAATAATAATAATAATAATAATAATAATAATTCATTTATATAATAGTTTTTATAATTTAAAATACGAGTTAAGCTTTTGACAAACCCAAGCAAAAGATATCGAGGTGAGCACAAAACCGCATGGCGAACACGAGTTCTAGCCTTCACGGATCTCAATCGTATCTGCTATTCGCCATAACTTTGTAAGAAACTATTTAATCATTTTATTTATATATATACATGGTGTTGGGTGTGTCGTTATTGATTTTATTTCTAAGCAGTTGAAAGCGAGGCGAGGCGTGATTGGAGAAGACTTGATAGAGCTTTTACCGTCGGAACCATATGAGGGGCGATGTCTTTGAGTCCCCTAGATCACGAGGCTAGATATGTAAGTATAATTTATTTTCAAAGTCACCCATTTTTATGAAATATAATGCATCACGACTTATATATTACTTTTCTTGTTTTTTTGTAACTAAGCGAGCGAGATGATCGCGGATCGAGAAGAGAGCACCTCGATGGGACCGCATGATGACCGTGAGATTATGCGCACTGTGATTGGTGGTAAGTAGCGCGGTCATATTCACAGTGTAGGTCGGTCTTACCCGTGTGGAGTGAAGAAGACCTTTAGCGCCTCCCGACCTCGTGATGCAATGGATGTGTCCTCTGCGGAAGCAGTCTGAAAGCAGGCCGATGAGCTCGCTACGGAGGAGTCGGATGGACGAGTCATGGGTTTGTGAGGTCATTCTTGGGGTTGGCGGGCGATCTGATCACCCGGGATCAAGTGCCACTCCACCGGGTGGGTCGGGATCCTGGAGGGTGGGTCGGGATGCAGTGCTACTCATCAGGTGAGTCTAGAGATACCGAGGGACAGTGAGTGGGGTAGTGGGGTTTGAGATGCCGATTTATGTTACTTTAACACGTTTTGGATATGTTTGTAGAGAATAACATGGATTATTATGTCGTTTATGTGCATTATGTGCTAGATTCCCGTAAATGGATTATACGTATAGTTTTGGACCATTTGCGGATAGGTAGCTGTTATAGTTTTGTAGATGATCATGCGTTAACGGTTTAGGAACCGTTTGGCGATTTGGAAAAGGATAACTATGTTAGCGATTGATGGGTATATATGATATTATGTTTAGCGAATTTGTGTTATGATTGGCATATTAAAAGCAGTGGTAGATTTTTCGGAAAAAATAAAATTACCCATTTTGCGGCAATATTATGCATAATGGGTCGATTATTTCTGCGGGGACACGTCCCCGAGAAAGTCTGAAACATATTTCGGTTTACAACTTTCCCAGGGACAAGTCACGGCAAAACTAAAACACAACAAGTAGCCTCTCGTTTTGCAGGAGAAAAGGGAAACACATGATGGTGTATGGGTTTTGTGAGGACAAGTCCCCGTGAAAGAGTTTAACTCAACACTCAGTGTCCAAACTTCCCGGGACATGTCCCCAAAGCGTGTGCCGCGTCGGATTAATAACGTAATTAGGGTACTTAAATTAAAGTTCAAAAATAGTTTCGCGGGGACATGTCCCCAAGACAAATAGATGCCACGTCGGACATGTTTGACCGGCGACAATTGGTCTTGGGACCCACATGTCCCGGTAAAGGTGGTAAATAGTCCGGAAAAGTATTCCAGGAGGTATTCTTAGGGGCTTTTCGGGGGACGTGTCCGGGAAAGGCTTCGTGGGGACGTGTCGTGGCTTCCGATATTCGCCTGCGAAGACACGATTGTTGTAGTGAGTCTAGAGTTTCATTCATCATGCAATAGCTCGAACTAGAGATCGACTAAGATCCCAGGGTGAACCAACGATTGCGGAGTAATGAAACTGAATTTGTAAACAAATTGGTCAATGAAACGTCTGTACACTAAATGCGCATAGACCATGCACATATGTTGTTGTATGCTGTGATAGGAATTTCCTCTCAATATTTTTAGAGATTCGTTAATGGTATTTGTATACGCTGAAGATTGGGTTCCTTTTGTCATTTTAATCTCCCATTAATGTTGAATCCACTCCTCTCTAAGTCTGCTTGTTTCCTCATTTCAAGTTATACATTTCGGTTTCTCATGGAGATTATGAAACCAGGTTCCAAAAACGTATTTACAACTGCATATTAATTATCGTGTGTTTGTCGTGTATCGTCAAAGATCACAAATATTTCACAATTAGGCACTGGTGATGTATGGCTTGGAGTAAAAGATGGATATACATTTGAACAAAAGAAGGTTGGCCGCTGGAAATTTAGTCGTTGGATTCAAAAAAAAAAAAAAAAAAAATTAAAGAAACAAAAGAAAAGGTACCCATAACTGGTCGTTATAGCCATGTCATAAAACCTATGTACGGCCTATAGCGCACGGTCCCAGACTATACACTATGGTTGTGTACAGGTCGTATGGCGGTTATAATGTCGGATCTTCTAAAGCGTCATGATAAGAAGTTCTGAATAGGTCGAAAACTCTTAAACTGGTTTATCTTTTGTTTCAAGTATAGTGATTATCTATTTCAAATCTATGTGACATGAAGATCAAAGTTTTAGACCCGTTTATAATTTAATGCATGTGTTATGAGAGAACACGATTGTAACAAGTTTATACATAGTATAAATGGGAAGGGTTATAGTCAAATAATTCTTAAAGTAAAATAGGTAAAATAATGTCGATTCACAGCATGTGCAACATCTTCATGCACAAATAAAAAAACGTAATAGAAATACGAACATTTGATGAAAAAAAACTTTTGACACTAAAAAAAGATTGTCCTTTGATGCATATAAACGCTTGATGCAAAAGAAGACATAATTAAGTATCGAGGAGAGTTATTTTACATATCAAAATTTTCTCATATACCGGATTTATCTTCATTTTTTATCTAAAAAGAAATCAATTGTTGATATTAAAATCATTTTATTATTTCACCTATTTTTTATAATTTAAATATCTCTTAAAGTAAATCGTTAAGCGTAAATAATTACCATCATGAGAAACGTTTAATTATCTTTTACATGGGCGAGGTGACTTTGATATCTTTAAAAATGAATATATATATATATATATATATATATATATATATATATATATATATATATATATATATATATATATATATATATATATATGGAAGGGATCCAATAAGAAGAATAATTAAAATGAGAAGGTAAAAATAATACCACACATGTTAATATGGGAGGAAAATTTGAATGAAGATGCATCCATTTTGTGCATTAAATGAAGAATGATGGTTATTGATTCTTTATCCTTCTTATTTTTATTATTCTTCTTATTTGATCCTAACTCTATATATATATATATATATATATATATATATATCTATCTTCTTATAATACACCAATATCACGTACCAAAATCCAACCCTTCAACTTTAAGATTCACCACCCATACCTACATCCAAGTTCTCAAATTCACACACCAAACCAACATCCAACCTTCAACTTTAAGATTCAGTAATTATCCAAACCTATATCAAAGTTCTAAATTCTACACAACACACCAACATCCAACCCTAAAATAAAATACTAAAACTAACAAACCACATAAATCTACCTTACTCTCACCCACACAAATTCTCTCATCTCACATAAAACACACACACACACACACACCCACACAAATTCTCTCATCTACCCACACAAATTCTCTCATCTCACAATAAAATACACACACCCAACCAAACCCTACTCTCACCCCTCTACCGCCGCCGCCGCCGCCACCACGTACCGGCGCCACCACCACCATACCGGCGCCACCACCCTACCGGCGTTTTGGTACGTTTTTTTTATACATACGTAAATTTTTTTTAACAAATATGCGTTTTTTTGTCTTTAAAAAAATAGATCCGTAATTTTTTTTGTTAAATACTCTTTTTTTGGTCTTAAAAAAAATAGATCCGTAATTTATTTTGTTAAATACTCTTTTTTTGGTCTTAAAAAAAATAGATCCGTAATTTATTTTGTTAAATACTCTTTTTTTGGTCTTAAAAAAAATAGATCCGTAATTTATTTTGTTAAATACGCGTTTTGGTCTTAAAATATTAGATCCGTATTTTTTAAATAAATATGCGTTTTGGTCTTGAAATAAAATAAAACCGTAATTCTTTTCATAAATATGCGTTTTTGGTCTTGAAATAAAATAAAACCGTAATTCTTTTCATAAATATGCGTTTTTTTGTCTTTAAAAAAATAGATCCGTAATTTATTTTGTTAAATACGCGTTTTTTGGTCTTAAAAATAATAGATCCGTAACTTTTTTTTGTTAAATACGCGTTTTTGGTCTTAAAATAATAGATCCTTTTTTATTTTAATAAAAAATAGTTACGTAATTTTAAAGATTCGTAAAATTAGTTACTTAATTTTTAAAGATTCGTTTTTTGTTTTTTAATAAAAAATAGATCTATAAAAATAATAGATCCGTATTTTATTTTTAATAAAAAAATAGGTACGTAATTTTTAAAGATTAGTTTTTTGTTATTTTTTGGTAGATCTATTGATTTTTTATCTCTTTTTTAAAATACGTATTTGATTTTAATAAAACGCGTTTTTGATTTTAATAAAAAAATAATAGTTTTGTATTTTTTAAAAATAATACGCGTTTTTGATTTTAAAAATAATACGCGTTTTTTATTTTAAAAATAATACGCGTTTTTGATTTTAAAAATAATACGCGTTTTTTATTTTAAAATTTTTTAAAACATTAAGAAATTTGTTGCAAGTAGTTGTATTTCAAAGTCTATTCAAATTTGGTTTGTGCCTATGAATCAGATGTGTTTATTGGGACTACACAAAGTTGATAAAAGTACATAACTTTTGTTGGATGACTTTGGAAATAAGAAAAAATGAATTTGACGGGACAATGCATGCCTCGAGTGACTACACAAAGTTGATAAAAGTACATAACTTTTGTTGGATGACTTTGGAAATAAGAAAAAAAGAATTTGACGGGACATTGCATGCGTAGAGTGGGTGAGAGTAAGTATGCCAATTGCAAAGAACAAAAGAAAAATGACAAAACTATAGTATGCCAAAAAAATATTATTTTTAAAATCGCAAAAAAATAAAAATTCTTAATACTTTCATTAACAATATTCTTTAAAAATCACGATTAATAAAACTTTTATTGTACATTTATTAACGTATCTACAATAAATATATTCAACATTTAATTATCAAATTTGAACTATGATTCACGTGCATGAAACTCTAGCTTTGGTTTATCTTCATTAATTAAAATCTAAACTATAACTTATAATTTGGTAGGAACACAATAGTCTTGACTGGGAAAATTATTAAGCCTTCATCTACCACTAGGCAAAAGATAAAGCAAAACAAAAAGCAAAAGACAAAAGACATTGAACGGATCCAAAATGCACATTATCTTTATGATATGATGCATAATTAAAGTTGTTTTTGGTTTAAACTCAATAATGAGAGAAAAAAAAACACTGATAATGCTAAAAAAAAATGGAAAGGAATTCATTTTTGCGAATTTATTGAGTAATGACTATTTACTCATTATAGTCATTGCATTATAGTCGCATAATTTTTCATTACCTTAATGTTTAAATTTCATTAGGAATTGCATAATTTACAAGTAATGTAAGTTTGAAAAATATGAAACCTTATTTTGAGAAGTTTGAAAATCTGAATTTTTTTTATTATTTTATAGTTTGAAAATACGAAGTTTTTTTTATCATTTTTAAATTTTTAATTTTAGGTAGTATATGATGCTATAGATTTTTTAAGGGGCTTGATACTAAAAAAAATAATGATTCTCATATTATAATCATACATATATAATATTGTAAGCTTGTGCAGATAATTTTGTGATATTATGGTGTGTAAATTATCTTTCTTTTTTATTATCAATTCCCATTCTTAAGTGTTTGAATACTCAAAATGAAATGTTTCCAATATATTAAATACATTTTAAACTTGAAAGTTAATTGAATGGTGAACTTAAAATTGTATGATTGTTATTATGACATGTAACTTTTTATAAATATTTTTTTTTACATATAGGAAAAAATGGCTCTTAATTTACATATTATTAATAAAATTTACAAAGTTGAACATCTTCATTTTAAAACTTATCCATCTTATTAACTTTTGGTATCACTATAAAAAAGCGTTGAAACAATGTATCGAAAACAAAATATCCTAATCACCTAACCATCTTTCTAAATTAACACAAAAGTTGGTAGAAAAATTTGACACCACCGAATTGATTCTAACATAATTTATTAGCGTATTGGCGTTATCGCATCTTATCTGATACAAAATAAGCGCTCACGGGGATACAATAGAAAACACACACAAATATCAACGCGAACCTGATATTTTGTCAATAACTAAACGCTACTACGTGATCACGAAAAACATTTTAAAGCAAGATTATGTAACCTCTACAAATCTGGTTTGTCAAGTAAAATTAATAGCATCTTAAACTATTGTCGAAAACTGAGCGTTGTCTGCCGCTAGAAAGCCGTCTTGCATTGGCGCGGTCTTTCGCTGATATATATATATATATATATATATATATATATATATATATATATATATATATATATATATATATATATATATATATATATATATATATATATATATATATATATATATATATATATATATTTTCACGTTTTAGTCTTTTTTCAAATCGAGATTTTAAGTGAAAAATCGCGTGTGATTAAACACTAATTTGAATATCACATGTGATATTAGTATTAAATCACATATGATATGTAATATCACATGTGATATTAGTGTTAAATCACATATGATTCACATATCATATCATATGTGATTTAACATTAATATCATATGTGATATTCAAATTAGTGTTTAATCACATGTGATTTTTTTCATGCAAATTTAAGTAACGCAAAAAAACGAAAACATTGTTAAAAAAAACGTGAAAAATACGATTTTTTTTAGAAGTCTTAAAAAGTCAAAATCTTTTTTGTAGTCCTTTGTGGTCGATTTTCACCAATCTCCAAAATGGTCGTGCGAACCATTTCCGCAGCCTCCACTTAGAAATGTGACACGTGTCCCATTCTACCAATACACTTTTATCTTCTCACTTTTCCAAGATATCTCTTATTGAAAGAACCGCATATTCTCAACCTACGCCGCATGAACAATGGCCAAAATGTGACGTAAAGGTCGTTGTCTTTTGCTTTTTTTTTTTATTCTTCATCAAATTTTTGTACTTAAAGACGAACTGCAAGAGATCTAAACTAAAATCTCCAACTGTTCTGGCAACCTTAAATAACTGTTCCGACAACCTTCGACTGTCGCCTCAATTTGGATCTCAAAATAATGGTTGACGGTGGAATATACCGAACAAGAATAAACTAGTCAAATTCTTAATCAACAAAATAATGAGCTAAACTGGATGCCAAAAATGGTCTCCTTAATCGTGATAGATGTACATTTACTATGTATTTTTCAATATTAAGTATGAAGAAATAATTCCTCCTCAAAGACAGGCTATGTTCAAGTGATCAAGGTCTTCGTCTACTGTAACTTAAAACATGCTACAAGGCGCACACGGTAGCATGTGTAAATCGATCACAACATTGTTTTCTAAAATGAAGAATATGTAATATTGTCGTGCGCTATCATTGTCAACAATATTTAATGACAAAGTGAACAATACTGATAGATGGGAATCGGGATAGAGGGTTTGGTGCTGGAGGAAGTTTGGTCAAAAGATTAAAATAAATCGGTGGATAAATGCATTGGAGAAAGAAGCTGGTACATGTAGGCTCTGATGAGTTTTGTACTTTTTTTTTTACTTTTCTTGACGTGGATAAATCTGCAAGTCGGTAAAAGTAGGTTGAGTGAAAGTCGGTTCGCCTTGATTTTGGTGGTTATTTGGGTAGAATAAAAAGTAAAAGTGTCTTTCCTTATGACACATGTCACATTTGGGTGGGCTGCGGTCAGTGGCTGCGTGAGATTTTGGAGATTAAGTGAAAATTGACCATGAGGGACTACTAAAAGATTTTAAGACTTTTAGATCTTCTCTTTTTTATCAAAGTATATCGATTAAAGTCTTTGTCTATAGAAAGATAATTAAATATTTGTCGTAATAGTATATTTTTCCGCTTAACGATTAACGGTTTTAAAAATATTAATATTTAAAAAAAAATTAATGAAAGTGAGTTTTTTAATTTGTTGGGATTAATATCATCCATCAGATCAAATAAAAATGAATGAAAGATAAAAAGTAGAAAATGATATGTAAAGAATATTTTATTTTCAAATGATCTTGAATCATTAAGTATGATGGAAAAAAAAAAAAAAAAATCATAATTATGCGTCTATGCATCAAAAGTCGTACTTTTTTACGTCAAAACTTTGGGTGTTGATATCAGTATATGTGTAGTACGGTTTTCGTTTATGCATCAAAATGTTCTCACAATCTCACGTGATGCAAAAGATATTCTTTTACCTATTTTACTTTAAGAATTCCTTTACTTGAACTTGTCCCGTTTGTAAAAATAAGTTTATATATAAAATCAATAAGTTTATAAATTAACGATTTGACAAGATATGTCAAGCTTATAACCTGTGAAAATACTTGTATTAAAGAAGAGAGATGAATTGCACACTCTCATAAATGATTGATATATTCAAATTTTAAATGTTTTGATATTTATACCCTCACATTATTTTTAGTTATGTTTATCTTGTAAGAGTATAAATTTACAAACACTCAAAATTTGAGTGTCTCAATCATTTATGTGAATGTGCAAATCACTTCCCAATAAAAAAGAGATCATCTATATTTTTTTATAAAGCATTTAAGACTCGCTTATAATGAAGTACTTAAAAAATTAAAACTTAACACTTGCTTATAATACACTTGCTTATAATAGAAAGAATTGTTTTATTTTTGCTATTAAATCAATACAGTAACACATACAATTAATACAGTATTTGAATCAATATCTCACTTAAATATACAATCATTTTACCACATTATACTATTTAATCAAGCTACTAATCATCTATTGTTAAAATTCAATAAGCCAAACACTTAAAAAAAACATGTATCTTAAAATACATATAGTTGTGTCAAATCGTAAGTCCCATCAAGTATGTCATTGAGATGAACAACTTTAGTTACAAATTGTAAAAATATTTTAACACAAAATAAGTAAGTCATACAATAGTAATAGTACGTACCTCAAAATAGATTTAAAAGAGAGAAACACTCAATTACTTTGGAGGCACTTATTATACATTTGCTACATAATCTAATTATATTGTCTAACATGATTATCCCGTTGGATATGGATTCACATTAATTGCAGTTATACTTTTTTTTTGTTCATAAACAATAAAAACACAAAAATAAACGAGCAATGAAAAAAAAAATGAGAAGCTTAAAACTTTACAGAAAATATATTATAACATCAACAAAACTCATGGATCCAAGATAAGTTTTATGATAGATAATAACTTATTATCTTGACTTTTTTAATAGCGATGAAGAGTAACATAGATGATGATGATGATGATGAAAAAAAAAAAAAAAAAAAAAAAAAAAGCTCAATACCTTTAGAAATAAATAACAAGAAATTTTCAAACCAAAAGAACAAGAAAAATTCAAAGATAGGCTTAGAGGGAGAGAATTGAGAATGATGATTTGATTTACACAACGATAAGGAAAACATATGAACCATAATATTTATGTATAAGGTAAAAAAAAATAAAAATAAAAGCTCAAAATTCAATATATCTTACAGTTATTTGTTAGGCTCATTAGTAACAAAACAAATTTTATTGTAATACTTTTGTTTTCTAAGTAAGTACTACGTATTGATAACAAGTTAGAATTACCAACAATCATTATTGTTACACCATAGGCAAATCTCACATCGGTTGTGGCTTGGAGTGATGCTGGGATATTAGAATAACATACGCCTTATCAGACAAAACGCGTTTTGTAGTCTAATGGTTATAGTAAGTTACAGTTAAACGTGCATTTGTGACCATGCCAGGAAGTTACAGTTAAACGTGCATTGGTGACCATGCCCAGAAGTTACAAAAACGTTACAGGAAGGCCACAAAAGCAAAGTCGTGAGCTTTCAAGCAAAGCCGACAATATTGTAGGCTGAGTGAGGTGAATGTTACAATTATGTACTCATAATTCATTTATATATGTCTTTTTAGATAAAATAATAATATGATCTATTTTTTAAAAATGGTGAACATGTTAAGTGGGCGATTTGATGTTATGTTGGGTTTTCAAAATAATGATGTAGTCTTACAATATACATTTTTATCAAACTTAATAGATTTTTTTATATAAAAGTTGGCTATTGTATAAAGTTAATTTCAATATAAATTTCTTATAAAATTATTGTTAAGAAAAACTTAGCGCATATACCCTCCTAATGAATTCTAAATGTATCTACTTTTCAATTTTTGTTATTTCGTATATATATATTTTTTTTCTATTAAAACACAAACCATTCAATTTCGATATTTCACGCCCTATTCAATAGAGGCTTAGCGAGTGTTTGAAGCCACTTGCAGGCAAGCCCCTAGGTTTTCACCTCTCCCTCACGGTACTTGTACGCTATCGGCCATTGGGGAATACTTAGGCTTAGAGGGTGGTCTCCTTTTCTCGCGTTAAAGCAATCAGAATTCGAACACGAAGCATTTTACTGGGAAGGATCGAACCACGAGAACGAATCTACAGGGCTATCACCTTCTTTGGCCAAATCTTCCAACCTTTTCATAATTACAGTTCACAGCGCCATTGACTAAATTAATCTAATAGAAAATCAAAGGGCTTGAAAGCTTACCTGATTATTAAAGAAAGGTTTGAAACCCTAGTTTTGGAGTGACCTTTTTGACCCTTGACCGGTTGCATATCAGTTATTAACAACGACACTTATGTCACGTAGATATACAAGTCCATATGTATGCCACCTCACTTTATTATGTACGAACCCCACAATTGCTAATGTTGTTAGATCATAACATTCACAACTTTTAATAATCTTGAACAAGTTTTGCGATGTGGGTTCCAGTCACCACCTTCACCAGAACCCATTTCCCGACCACCGGAACCCACCAAAGAGTTGTTTGTACTTTGAATAATCAACAAAGTTTAATGATAATACTTGGTGTTTTTCTTAGCTACCATTTCATTGCTAGTTTTTTTATATGGTTTCTTTAGTTCTTCATCTGTAAATATGCGGTTGTGTTATGGGTCATATTTCTAAGTAGTCTTTTGGTTTGATTTGCCATGTTTGTGGTGACTGGTTGGGTACTTTGGTATCATTTTGGTAGAAACGATGTGATAAATTTATGGGTTAATAGCGTAATAGAACGTCTTTTTATTTGTCATAATCGAGATCTGAACCCATAAAAATACCACAATACCCATCCAACTTTTAAATTTTGTTTCATTGTCGACACGTCTTTCTCATTTGTTCAAATATCGGATACTGACTTTAAAAATATCATTAATCCATATAACTTTCAATTTTTTCATTATCATACGCAAGAGATGAGTCTTAAGCGTTGATAATGAAACAAAATTGAAAGTTGGATTGATATTGTATTATTTTAGGTTCGTGAATCGATAATGGAACAAATGGAAAAACGTTGTATGTACATGCTATTAACCCTAAATTTATATCAAGAGAAATGATGTTCTCGGAAAGAGATATGGTGGAGAGGTTTGGTTTATTGAAAAAAAAAAAAAAAAAAAAAATCCACTTGAAATAACCAACTCCACCTAAAACTAGCGGGTTCAGCAGGTTATCAAGTACATAAAAATATAAAATTTGAAAATTTTGTGTTTTAAGAGAGAGGAAAAAATCCGACTACATGAAACAACAAAAATTAACAAGTTTGGTATATTACTATATTTACAAGCCATTACCCCTTAAAGAAAAGCATGATTTAATTCATAAGCTTCTCAATATAACTTCTATTTAAAGTTTAAACTACTAGCTTAACCCAAGGTTCTTTTCTAAAGTTTTTGTACCTTGGTTATGCTAAAAAAACATAACTGCGCAGGAAATTATCTAGTTTTTTTTAAACAACAATCGGTAAAAATGTAAAACTTAGTTGGTTCTTTTAAAAGTCAACCTTAGTATTCCATCTGAAAATCTGATTTTGACTATTTTATTTCTAGCATAACTAAAATGTTCACATTGAATCCTCGTGCTTGGTCTTTCATATCAAACAAACTATGAAGAGAAAAACAACACTTGCATCCTGCAAGAGAGACAGGTATTTTCACTATGGTCAGAAGTACCATACTTTTTATATCTAACATTTCACAAACTATCCAAAACAGTTCATTTCTGTAACTTGTGTTTTTATTAAGAGTAAACTCCAAATTATGTCATTAACGTTTACCATTTTTACGAGAAATGTTCATGAAAAAAAAAATTATGCTAGCTATGTACATGACGTTTGGACTATTTGCGAAGAATGCCCCTGAGGATGCACAATAGTTGCAAAATTCGCGTTTTTTGCTAACGATCATTAAATTTTCCGGTTAGTGGCCATGTGAAATGACTAATTTACCCTCATTTTCTTCCCACAATTACTCTCTTTTGTTTTGTTGAAAATATTGTAATCCTACCACCATCACCCTCTACCACCACACACCCAGCACCACCACCCTCTCCCACCACCATCCTCTACCACCACACAACCACCACCATCGACATTGGCACCACCACCCTCTCCCACCACCATCGACATTTTAAGGATCTTTATGTTTGTATCTTGTATGACAGTACTGTTTGATCCACTCATGTTATATTGTACAGACAAAAGCTCTTAATATGCTGATATTGTACAGACACAAAAGCTTTGGCCCTCTAAACGTTTAAGAAAGTGAATTGCGTTCTTAAAATGGAGGAGTTTCAAACCACAACAACCACTGGTCTATTAGAACTTTCAATATTAGATTCCCCACCAAAATTTCTTCCAATCGTTGGAGTATTACTAGACCGTAGATTATCAAGGTTACCAACACCAGGCTCATTGTTCATCAGACCAGCAGAAATTGCGCTTTGTCCTAAATTCAGACACTAAGAAATCCAATCCAAGTTTTCAAAATCTGGACTAAGGTTGACTTGGGAGTTTTGAAAGCTATTAGTGTTCACTTCAAGATCCATAAAGTTTCCAATAGATTTGGGTATACATTGGGCGACATCCTGATGATATTTCTCCCAACCAGAGGGACAATAATAGTTTCATACGGGTATACATTAGTAGAGGGTGGTGGTGTGATGGTGGTGGGATTACAATATCTTCAAGAAACAAAAGAGAGTAATTGTGGGAAGAAGACGAGGTAAATTAGTCATTTCACATGGCCATTAACCGGGAAATTTAACGATCGTTAGCAAAAGAAAAAAGCGAACTTGCAACTACAGTACATCCTCCTCAGGGGCATTCTTCACAAAAAGTCCAAATGTTAGGTACACAGCTAGCATAATTTCTTTTTCAGGGACATTTCTCGCAAAAATGGCAAACATTATGGGCATAATTTGCAGTTTACTCTTTTCTTAAATATTTACACAAACAGCACTTAACTTGGAGGACTAAAGAAAAATACAACAGTTAAAAGTGAACAACTCCTTTTCCGATTATTTCTGAACGAATGCATACTGCATACTGAAGAACTTATCATTTTGTTCTCGGAATGGCAAGGAGATGAAGACCACCATCAATGTGCAACGTAAACATCGTTTTGTAAGTCACTTTTCTTGTTTTATCTGCTAAATTGAACTGAAAGAAGTAAAGAAGAGCTATTGTCACTATTTTCATTTGACGATAGGAGAAATCCCTTCCCAAACAAATCCTAGGACCTGCCTGAAAATATGACCAATCAATCACAAATCATCAATTTCAATCTTTTTTTACCAACTTCTAGTATAAAATCCACAACTAAAACTCATTCTTTCTTGCATCACATAAAATGAAATACACACACAAATTATTTAGTTAAGTTGGTTTACTCACATGAAACGCAATGAATTTGAAAGGAGATTCAGGCTGAAAAACTCCATTATCATTAAGCCATCTTTCGGGTTTGAAGTCTTCGGCATCATCTCCCCAGATGTGAGACATTCTTCCCATGGCATATGATATGTAGTACACACCATCCCCTTTTTTCAACTCATAACCATCGGGAAGAATGTCATCTGTTTCTGCAACTCTTCCATCCTTGGAAACACCCATACACATTTATATATCATTACCATTTCATAAGTTAGAATTTAGTTCTGGATTGGTAGATTTTAACTTAATATATATTCTGCACAGTCCATTTGCTAAGAAAGAAACAAAGGTTCAAATGCAGTTTATACATGCTTATTAAAGGGTAAAATTTTTAGATATTTCTGTCCCTTGAAAGTAATACTCTCTTTTTCCAGAAATAAAGGTGCAATTTTCTTTTTTGATTACCTATAAATAGATAAAACAATAACTTTTTGGCAACCTTTAATAAAAGAATAACCTATTTACTCGGTAATAATCATTGCGATATACTATTGATTTTGATCCATTATTCATAAATTATCTATAATTGAGAAACATCAAACATTGTGTATGTTTAGCAACCAATTGTCAAACAAAGATATTAAATGGACATAAGGTCAAATGTTGCATACTCGCATATAAAATGAGACACTGGGAGTAACAACTTTAATTTGGAGTATAGCATTCCCCCCCTTTTGCCCCAAAGGAAATAATGTTTGAAATCGTTTAGTATAAGAGTTTGCCAAGTAATTACATAAAAAAAAATTGACTAATGGACCACAATTAATGACACTAATCTCAAGTACCAATTATGAATCACATATACGTAATGTTAGAATCATTTTCAAGAATTATGGAATTATTTTGGTACAAATTGTTGGAAAATTTAGTGCACTTGTGGGATTAGTTCACACACAGTAATGGGTCGAGGTACGTGAGTGTACACCCATAAGGTCCCCGAACACCACGACTCAAATAGTGTTTTATGCGGTAGTGTTTCCACCGCTAGTGCTAAGTTAGCCGATAGGTAGTGTTTCCACCGCTAGAGGCCGATAGGTAGTGTTTCCATTGCTAGTGCTAAGTTAGCGGATAGCTAGTGCTATGAAAGTACTACTAGTGCTATGAAATCTTGCTAGTGTTATAAAGCATCGCTAATCTTGAAATTAACTTGTAAGGCATTGACCTAGTGGCGCTATAACCGCATAATGACCACGTTTAATTGGTCATGTAACCACTAACGGCTATAATGGGGATAATTATGAGGCGATTAATGGGCGATTAATTCTCATAATTCCATTTGACTAGCTAAGAGTAATCTCTATAAATAGGATATCCGATCATGCATGATTATATCTGTAAAACGATTAACACTTATAAGCGCAGGGTTATTGATTTGTGCCTAATTCAATAACAAACATTTGGTCTTATCCCAAGTAGATATTCGTGTAACCCGTGCATTAGGGTCGAATAGTTTACTTTGGAAAGTGATCACACGATTCCAAGTGATATCCGGTAACCACCTAGTGGTATTGCTATTGTCTTTGATTATCTAACCCTGTTCTGGGAGAATACACCCCAACACAAATACAACGTAAAGTTATACTCATTTATATATTTCAAGCCATTATGGTGTTTTCCTGTTTAGTAATGTTTTAAACTGAAATTACTTACAGACCTTTTCAGAATACCATTGACAATCATGATATAAACCTTTTATGGGATAAAAGTTTAAAATTGATAGGCAGACGTTTCGTGTAATTAAGGGAGTAGAAAGATACCAGTGGAACTGCAGGGTATAGCCTCAAGGTTTCAGACAGGGCAGCATGAAGGTAATGCATTCTCTCGAGCACTTCATCAGTGATCAATTCAACAAAACTGTCAACCTTAGTCCCATTTCCTTGATAGCCGATATGTTCTTCTATTTCTGATACAACTTTATCTTGAATACCTGGATTCTTGCAAAGCATGTAGAAGAACCAAGAGAGTGTATTTGCACTAGAATCTTTTCCAGCTAAGATGAAATTTAAGATTATATCCATGAGATATTGATCATTCATCTCCGAATCCTTCTTGCTTTCAATCAAGAATCTTGAAAGTATGTCCTCCCTGTGATTCTTGAATCAATGAATAGTTACAGAATAAAGTCAGTGATATAGAAATTATACCTACGGTAACTTACAACAATTTGAAAATCATATAAAGCGGTAATACTTACATTATTTAGTTGATTTTCCAGTTGTTCTCTTCTTTTGCTAATCACTTTGAGGACAAAATCATTGATCAGTTTGATATTTCTTTTAAGACAAGCTTCACTGCCAATGTTAAGAAACCGTTTAAGTTTCCATAAAGGATCTACATAACGCCAGTATGTTAATGCATTTGAAACATCAAATGCTTTGATAAATGAATTCCCTTCTTCATTAGATCCTTCGAGGCAATCTAAATCTACTCCAAACCCAACTTTGAATATCGAATCCAAGCCAGCTCTCATTAGTAAATTCTGAGTTGCAAAAAAACAGACAAAAAAGTGATAAAGCAACGGTATTTTCCTAGAGTTCTCTTCAACCCCTACCCAACACATTGCGTTTCTGTTGAAAAAAAAATAAAAAAATACAGGAAGCATATTTATCATTCTCATGATGATGATAATTTATAGAAATACCCGAGGATCACATAGATTTAGCCTTGTAGGTACCCCTTTACTCGGATACCCCTTTACTTACTGGTCATATAAATGGGTTAATTTGGGTTATACTTTATCTCAAACTGGTCTTTTTTTAAACTTAGTTTAATATGAAATGCGGTGAATGCATCCCGAAGCATTATAATGATTTTAAGTTATAACCTCATAAATCAATTTTTTTAATTATATAATTTTTTAAAAACTTTTATGAAATTTAACAAATTTTGTTTGTGGCCTTGTAGGACAACCCAGCCCGACCACTTTCGACCTCTTACTTAACCCGCCCATTTGGCCACCTCTAGTGAATTAGGACAAATAATGGACGAGTAATTGCAAATAAACCATCATATAGAAAGTTAATTCTAATGATCAGATAATAGCTGAACTGACTTTTCAAAAACTGAACTTTCCACAAGAGAAGACGACCCAAATAACGTTATAAGATTTTTGCTAATATCAAGACTAAAAAGGTTTAACCATATACCAGAAATAGGATTTTGTTCTTCACTTACTTGTACATCAAAGACTTTGTTGTCCTTAGATAACTGAGACACAACTCCAACCAATTTTCTTGCATTCGTTCTGAAAACTGCACAACTAAAGTCTCTCAAAACCCGTGTTGAGAATTCAAAACTTGCAAGCTTTCTCTGCTGCTTCCACTTGACGCCATCAACAGCAAAGATCCCATGGCCAAACAAGTCAGATATTATCTCTTTATTATAATTGCCTTTCGTGTAGTTATCAAACTTGGTTTTAAGTATATATTCAATATTTCTCACATCAGTAGTGTATAATTCACTTTGATCAGGGGCAAGAAGCCTAAAAGTATGGTGTTTCTGGGCAATATTAGTTAGGTAGTCATGGAGTGCATTAAAGTAGAAGAGCTGACCGAATACAGTACCAACAACAGGGGCATATTTTTGGCTTCTGATTGACTTTCCAACAAAGATTTGTAGCATTAAGATTGAAAAGGCTACAGTAATTAGTATCAGAATAGTAGCCAAAGCGGTGAAGATGATGTAGAAAATATACATTTGGAAATTATGTTGCAGAGTGAATATCGAAAAGTGAAGAATGATGATATTTTGAATATAGAGGAAGGTTTTGAGGAGAGGGGAGTAATTCTAGAAGTTAAAAACTAGAAAAATATAACTTATTATATTCATGTAAATCTAAGGTTTATGTGAGTAAGGTCTTTTTAGCATTCGGCTTAACCTGGAAAATGCCAAGAGCAATATATGTTTTCAAGATAGACCAATTTTGGAGAATGAGTGTAAATATGAATGCAATCAATTCATTTTCCTTCAGATTGTTTGTCCAAAATTACTCGAATTATACAATTAAGAGGTCTTATTTTTCAATTTTGTGAGAGATATAGTTTGATTGTAACAAAAAGCCAAATAAGAAGGTTTCGAAAAGCTTTTAAATCAAAATTTAAATAATGATGTTATCAAAGAAATATGTGAGACTATTTTTACTATTATATCTGGTTTACGGTTGCATAATAATCATCTTACTTAAAAAAACAGCCAAAAAAAGACATCTTTGTAGTTCTTGCAGTATCCATCAATATGAGAGCTATGTGTTTGACTTATACTAATAAGGTATTTTAATGTAAACACAAGCTACTCGCCATAGGTTGCAATCAATTTCATAATCAGAAATAAATAAATATAATCCTATGAATGTCAAATTCATTGCATTGTATCATTGCAATGAATTTGACATTCATAGGATTATATTTATTTATTTCTGATTATGATTATGATATTTATTTCTGATTAGGACATACTAAGCTGCAGTAACCTTTATATCATTACATTGTACTGCCTCCTTCTTGACTATGAATGTCAAATTCATTTTCATGTTACTATAACTATTAATGATTCTTCTGCAATTTGACCATGGATTTTTTTAGGTATGTTTATCACTTATTCAACCTTAGCTGAAATTACTAATTTTCCTTAAAAGATAATATATAATCATTTAGTTATTTTATAGTCAATGCTAAAGTAGGACACTAGAACATACTTACAAGAGGTATGTAATTTGATGCATTAAGGATAAAATAAGCTATAAGTAATCCTCCTATCCAAAATCAATTGCAACTTATAGTTATGCACTTATGCTATAAAAGATGAGGATCCAGTCATATGTTTGACCAAATATAGTCATGCACATGTAAATTACAACAAATTCTCCACCCATAATTAACAAGGTGTTGTGGTTACGAAATAATTAAGCATTAACATCAGAATGTTTTATCCAATAATTTTAAGTGTCTCCTACTTTGAACTACGAGTACCTTTTAATCCATATAATAGGATCAGAGCTTAATGTAATTAATAAGTATGCTAAATATATTTTTTAAATAACAAGAACTAAAATTGCACCCAAAAAACACACAAGATTAATAACCTCTAAATGTTTACGTATCTTTATAAGCTTTCTGAACTTCTCCAATCTCCATCTCAGAGTATCTTGGAATCAATTCATCTTCAACATCACTCATAGTTTCCCCTTCTTCGAAAGATTTAGCAACCTGAATAGTATTTTCATCTTCGGATTCACTTTCAAACAAATCATCATCCTCCAAATCAGGCAGATCATCAAAAGTTTCAATTTTTTTCTTTCTTCCTCTATAACCGGTAAGGCTCATAACTTTCTCCTTCCAAACGACCAATGGAGATTTCTCAATTAATTCAGAACCTTCATATGCCTCTGTCAAGAAAACACTAAATCTCTTCCCTCTCTCGGAAACATAAAAGATCCCAAAATGCTTCAAAAAGAACCTCATAAGCTTTTGGGGCATCACAAATTCACTCCTAAAGTGAGTTAAATGATCCGTAACCAATCGTTTCTCATTCATAAAGCTTAATATCTCATGCATTACTGCAATTGCTCTCTTATTAAATTCATCCGATCCACCTTTGAGCTCCTTAGCATCAGCATAAGGAGAAAGATACTCCCTTTTTTGAAAATTTTGAATTGGCCCACCATATCTATACACTTTCTTGTAATCAGGAGGAAACTTCAACGGAAATGGTAGTGAAAGCATGCCTGGAACATGATCATCCTTTTTCGTGATACCCAAAACCTTCTTTTCCAATTCAGTAACAGACCAGGATGGATTCCAAGAAACAAGCTTCAAAAACTCAACGTCTTCTTCGTTCTTAATAACACGAAAAATATTCGGATAATTATGCACCCAAATTTTCCTAAAATCATATGGCAAACCCAAATCCCTCCTAAAATGTGCGATTTTATCCACGGGTAGAATCTTATCCACCGACATCATAAGCAGCCTGGTTACATACTCTAACGCCTTTTCTTCATTCTGTGCAATTAATCTCTCTTCTTCTTCGATCAACTCTTCGCCTTTTTTCGTTAAGCCAACCCATGTCGTACCTCGTTGGTCCTTATACATCTCAAACAACTTTGGTGATTTCCGAATGAAGTCTGATATCCTGTGGGGTTTTGGCAGATTTAACGGCGCCTGTGTTGATCAAGAGACCTAATGGCTATGATTTGTTCAGGTTCATGCTTTAACAATTCCAGTAAAACAATATTTTCGAGGCGATTTTGTGCTTTTCAACAGCAACCGAGGCGTGGACTCGTTTCTGTTGGCTCGGTCTTGGACTCGTCTAGTTGTCATTAATCTTGAATGTGGCTACGCAGTAAAGATTTTCTAATGATTTGGTGAAGTTGTTTGGAGGTTTAATAAGTTGATTTGCCATTAGATCAGAGGTATAGGAGTGCTGATCAAATGTTTGCAGAAATGCCTAACTGATTCTTAGTATATCACCTGTAGAGAAGATTACCATACATTAGCATAGGTTGCCAAATGAAAGTTGAAGTAACGGGAACATTTCATTATGCACGAATAGATAAAAACGCAAAAGTAGTACCAAATGATACATGTTAATACTGCAAATACAGATCACAAAGCGAGTTCAACCAGAAAATGTACAAGGGAAATAAGAATTCTTTATCTTCTCAGATTGAAAATGCGACTCACTAGGCTAATGACACATTGACATGCATGTGTTGTCTAGATAAAACTTTGATACCCTTTGACGGTTTGCAATAACTACAAATTGCATATCAACTCTCACCCTCTTTGTTATGCATTTTGTTTCTTTTTTCGTTTTCAGAAGTATCTAATGCCCCAAAATTAAGACTGCATAACTATTAAATGAATCATGACGGCAATGCATAGTATCAATACTCTACCTAAGGAATTTTATCAAACACATGTTGTGCAACAAAAAAAAAAAAACTTCATTTCGCAGAAAGAATTATTTACGCAATGCGTATTACTAATACTCTTGTTGGGATTTTATCAAACACTTTGCGTGCAACAAAAAAAGTCATAATGCCCCAAGTATTACATATGCAACTATAGTAGTAATACTGAGTTTTATCAAACAGTTGGTGTGCAACCAAAAAAGAAAGTGTCTTTGAGATATAAAAAGAGGATATATTAATACCTTGAGAAATGGTGCTTGAGATATTGTTTATGATAATGACTGCCGGTGGCGAGATATGGAGAAACGGCGACAAGGATTTCAGTGTGGTGAGACTGGCATTGTAAATGTAATCTCCAAATGAATGTCCTGTTTATATTTTTAGTTACGACTTGTGCCTTCATAACATAATGTCTGATGCAGTGATGCTTAAAGTACTTGCATCTTTTACATAATAAGAGAAGTATAAAAAGAATGTCTATGAAGGATCAGGATCCTCTCATGTTTAATTGAACATGAGAGGTAATGTTATGCATAATGTGATTATAAAATAAATGTTTTGTAATAATGACAATGTACTATCACAACAAGCATAACATTACCTCTAATGTTCAAATGAACATGAGAGGATCATTATCCGCCTATAAAGTACCTCGTCACTTGGTAAAATTGTGCTTCCTAATTCATGAATAAAAGTTAAAATTGGTTACAGTTTTGAACTAAAATAAAATAAATGTTATACATTTGAACTAAAATAAAATAAAAGTTAAAGAGGTAATGTTATACATTTGAACTAAAATAAAATAAATGTTTTGTAATAATGACAATGTACTATCACAACAAGCATAACATTACCTCTAATGTTCAAATGAACATGAGAGGATCTTTATCCGCCTATGAAGTACCTCGTCACTTGGTAAAATTGTGCTTCCTAATTCATGAATAAAAGTTAAAATTGGTTACAGTTTTGGTTAAAACAGATTAAATTTTATACAAGTTTAGCAAATATCACATGTACTTTAAAGTTATTTTTTGGTAAAGGGTTTCCCAGTAAATATATTACTCAAAAACATTTAAGTACAAAGGATATGAGTTAAGTCTCATATCTCATCAGATACATATGTGTAAAGCTAACATACTGAGATACTTCCTATCCTTAAAATAGTAAAACAACCACTACTCACTAGATTACATTTGACACAAAACCAAGCATAACCTAACGTCTAGATTGCTTACTACCACGACCTTGGAGCTTGATATCATACATGTCGAAAAAGCATTCAATTTCCACGGTAAATCATAGACCGATCGCATAATCATCATAATAATCTTCAAGCTCATGACCGCCACTTTGTTGATGCGAGAAATTTAGCCATAGGATTATCCGGCTCAGCACCCCTCATCATCACTATAAAAACAATCACATCCTCCACTTTAGAGAATGGGTTACCCACCATAGAATACGGAGGAAGGCGAACTAGGCTTAGTAGCCGATATCGCGCCTTTTCTTTCAAATCAACCTTTTAAGAGGTTTACCATCATCATCCACAAGAGTAACTTTCCCTCAATAATTAGCTTTTCAAGCTCCTCAATTTTCAACAATAGGAGTAGTACTAGTGCTACCATTTCCACCCCAGCAGAGCTACCATCTTTGGTCAAGTCAGCAGTAACACTAGGAATATCAGCCTCGTCAGTATCAACCATATTAAGAGCATCAAACGGATTTGATGTAGCAATATTCGTCCCACTTATACTAGTCACTTCAGTAATCTTCTTCTTTGTAGCATCCGGCTTCTTCGACACAGGCTCATACACCTTCTTATTATGTTTAGAAGGGCTAAATTTAGCCCCTTTTCCCACCTCAATACCACGAGACGCCTTCCTTTGAGGCATTTGGAACCCTTCATTCTTTTGTGCTTGATGTTTAAGATCAACAGGCACACATTTGGGACATTGGATCTCATCATGGCCAAAAACCATACAAACGCCACAACGAGGTGGTTTCCACTCATATTCCACTCTGACAGTATGCAATACCTCCCCTTCCCCATCCCAACTTGGCACAGCAATAACCATTGTCCCCTTAAGCTCGCGATCCGCCTTGATGTCAATCAAAGCTCGAGCATAATCAAAACGCCCCAATGACTGCAAACACATAGAGCTCGTGTATGCATCAAGCATAATAGGGGTACCGAGTTTGGTAGCCATGGCACTCAATCCATCTTCAGTAAAAGCAACAATAGGAATATCATGTAATTTCACCCAGACAGGAATCGAACCCAAGTCCTCTTTAATAAAACTCGTCACGGGGGTCCACTTCTTCAAAATAATAGGAACGGATCGAATAAACCAAGGTCCATTCTCTAACACTCCTTTTAATCCTCAATAGAGGAAAATTTGAAGAAAAATAAACCCTTAGAATTCATCATAGAACGCATTACACACCAAACTTCTTCCATGCATTCTTCACGTAGTTATCAACTACGGAAATGCAACCTCTTTCCAATAAAATACCGAAAAGAGTATTATCAAACTTAGAATTAGCTTCCAAGACGGATGACAAAGGAATTTTACCTCGGCCTTCTCATTAAGATATTTGCCGTATCAAGAGCGCGGAAATTAACTGCGGGTAGCGTGATAGATCCCACCTTACTTGCAAATGTAGGAGCTTTCAATCCATCGTTGACATGCTCATCCCCTCCTTAGTCACATTCGAATTACCAAACAAAGCCACCTTAGGCATAGAAGTTTTAAAGGATTTACTTCCAGCCATATCATCAATATTACTAGCCAACGTAGTACGATCGTAGGTGCGATTAAAAGAACTAACACTAGGGTTGTTAGTGTCCATGCTAAGACTCTCAACTCCAGCAGTAACGACACCTGGAGCCTTTTCCGGAGTAGTCTCATTCAATGATGAGTAGTTATCAGCACCACCAAAATCATGTTCCAACGTTCCCCCACCTTTATCTCTCTCTCTCGTAACCCCCATCATGAATAAATCACAACAATAAGACCCTCAAAACCGCATACAGACCAACGCCAAGATCACAAACAAAAAAAACCTAATCGCTTAGGGTTACCAGCGTTTTAATCTTGATAATTTATGATTTAATATTGTAATTCTAGAAAAAAAAATAACTTTTTAATAATTATTATTAAATTAATCGTAATAATAAAAGTTGCGTATATGTACGGTCATAAATATCAAGTTGAAGCACGGGTATTAAGATGTGCAAACAAATATTCACTAAATTTCGATTTATGTCAACATGATGTGCATATGACCACAAACAAAATTGACTAAAATTGGACTTTATAAATATAGTATTACTAAAGGAATGACAATATTCCTTTCGTGGAGATGCAATCACGTTAACGGAACTAGAAACGATCATGCAAAGGAAAACAAATACAGTTGAAATTATTAAAGTCGCGCATATTAAACTAGAATTTTAAAATAAATTTGATTCGGGTCTATAACTCGTAAGTGCACATGACTTATTACTAGTGTTACTTAAAATAATTATTTTTTGTAAATAGTGTTTCAATTTGCTTACTTTGTAAGAGATAAAACAATACCGATACTCGAAAAATAATGATTTGTTTTAGTTGAAATGATTTATTAACGATTTTGATTGGAATTCAGAGTAAAACATTTTTTAATACGATATCAAATAACCAGCAAATAAGTAGAAAATAGGGAAAGAAAAAAAAATAAGAAATCACAAATACCTACTCATGTGATGAAATAGGAAGTGTTAGCGTACAAATATTTTTCTGAAATTTTAAACGAAATCGTCTATAGACCAAAAAAACATGTGTCGAGTGATAATAGTTGAGAGAGAGAGAAAAAAAACTATTAACCAATCGAAGAGAAGAAAATACATGTACGTTAAAAATAATGGCTAAAAACATAAAAGTATTAACCAATCGAAAAAACCATAAAACTAATTACCTGGTAAAAAAACGTACTTCAAGGTAGGGCTGAGCAACGGGTCAAACCCGACTCGAAGTGACCCAAAAACCAAATAAATGTAAAACGTAAACCGAGAACCGAACCGAATAAAAGTTATTTGTTGGGATTCAAAGATGTTGCTACTCATATGGTTAAGACTGCTCTTGGAAATCAATGAAAATACTCTAAGTGTGTTGCTGCTGCTTAAGACTACTACTGTATATTACTACTGCTGAAAACTTCAAGGAAAAATACACTAAGTGGTTAATGTTGCTAGAAGAAAACTTAATGTTGCTAGTACTAAGTTACAACTGCTGAAGAGTTAATGTTGCCAGAGTAAAGATTAAGACTACTGGTTTTATGTTATTAAGTCGGTTAGATATGTATAAAATGTTTAGATAAGTATAGAAACGATTTGATATACTTAGCAAAGTATTCTTATCTTGGAGAATACGTATTGTAACCCTAATAGGACTCCTTAGTCTACAAAAGGAGGTCCTAGGGCATAGAGATAGTTACGACTTTTACGTTTTATATTCATAGCTTCAAGGTTGTAAACCCTAATACTTGTGAGAGTATTCGTATTATTGTTAATAATATTGAAGCGTTTATTGTTAATTGATTGTGTTTTGTTACAAAGTTCTTTTTAGTATTGAATATTAGATTCCGCATAGTATTTGATTAATTCAAGACAGTTTCTATTCTAGTTATGTTAGTTTATCTAGCATAGCTAATTCTTTACAAGCTAAGGGAATCGATCAAGTACATAACTGGGATCAACAAGTGGTATCAGAGCTTGCGATTCTAGAAGCTATGATCAAAGAAGAACATGTTATAATATACAAGATTTTGCTGCTAAAGATGGATCAAAACTCTGCACATATGGTTGTTGCATCAAAGGTTCCAGTGCTCAAGGCTGGTAAGTATGAGATATAGAGAATGCGAATTGAGTAGTATATACAGATGATTGACTTCCAACTCTGGGAAGTCATTAAGAATGGAAACACTCCACCAAAAACAACAACATCTGCAGAAGGTTTTGTAACTGTTGTGCCTCTTACTACTGTTGAAGAAAAAGATCAAAAGAGATTGGAAGTTAAAGCAAGAAGCACTTTGATGATGTCCATTCCTAATGAACATCAGTTGAATTTCAACTCCGTTAAAGATGCCAAGTCCCTTATGGAAGCTATTGAAAAGAGGTTTGGAGCTAATGCAACTACAAGGAAAAATCTCTTGAACAACAATATGAAAACTTCTTTGCTCAAGGTTCTGAGATTCTGGATCAAACCTATTACACATAGATCCTTACCCGATATCAAAGGTATTACCCTTCAAATTGACGAGGTCCCCGGTAATCTATGCTAAGTCATTAAGTGCCCTGCATGCAAGATTCGTAACAATGTTTGCCAGGTCGCTAGGATCTTAGACACACATCCCTAACTTCTTAAGTTTCTCCCTCCGGAAGGTGATCCTTTGGTCAATTCGCACGAGAGGATTGATAGTCCTTTGGTCAAATCTTATCAACCCTCGCAACCTACTTCCCTAGGGTCCTTTGGTCAATTCTCCTAAACAAGCAAGTACAACCGGGCTCTTAAAAACTACCAAAGCAAGGGTGGCTACCAACGAACTATGCATGCATACATTAGAAGCAATAATAGAAGTGTGAAAACATAAACAAAACAATTAAGGAATCATAACTAGGCTAGCACCAAAGGTGCTTAGCCGATCATATTAAAATGAACACTCAATTCGATGTTTGACATAGTAAATGAAGACATGAATCGAAATGTAAATGAAATAAGAAATGCAAAAGCTTATCGATGAAATGTTGTGACTTCTCCTTTGGAAATGGCTCCGTATGCTGTGTAAGATCGGCCTTTTGGAACCCCTTCACATTCTCTGACTTTTGGTGTTGTGTGTATGATGTAAAATGCAGAAATTAGGGCTTGTATTTATAGGCTCGATCTAGCTACGACGTAACCTTATGAATTGGTTATGCCGTAACTAATATATCCTCCTACATCCATGTTCGTAGTTATGGTTACGGCGTAATCTCATAGATGGTACGCCATAACTTCTTCTACTCCGTCGTAATCTTCAATGTGGCTACGCCGTAATCTATATAGATCTTATCCGAACATTTGTAAACATGATTACGCCGTAACTAGAGTTGTGGGTTATGGCGTAACTCTTGGAGGCGCAAACTATATCTTGACCTAGATAGTTACGGCGTAACTTGAGTTGATAGTTACGCCGTAACTAGTGTTGACTTGGTCTTCATATTTGAATTCATAGCTACGGCGTAAATGAGAATGTGATTTACGCCGTAGCTTCTTCCATGTGAGCATACTAAGGTATAAATCATCAAAGTGCATCTCCAATACTGCGTCTCTTCAGCTCCTATGCTTATATATAACCTGGAAACGAAATATAAAGAAATAAGAACATATATCCATATAAACAATATAAAATATGAGCATAATCGGGAAAAATTGACACTTAAAAATCAGGATTATTTGATGTTATCAAATATCCACCCCCCCTAGTTGAACTCTACTTGCCCTCAAGTAGACCTTATTAGAATAATTTCTAAAAAGATATCCCCCAAGTTACCTAGAAGATATGAGATTAAAAATTCCTTATGATAGAAATCAAAGCCGAACACCTTACGAAATGGGAACAAACACTCATACTCTCTCTAATCTAAGTGTCAATTTCGGGGTGATCACTCAACGCACAGTCATAGCATGTATTTTATCATAAGTTTGGCGGTTACACAAATCTCCACCACTAGAGTTAAGGTCTAAACAATCTCAAAGGCAATAAGGGTGAATACATAACAAGGCTAAGGGTGTAGTGTCACTACTAACATGCTACGGCAAGGGCGACAAAGACCATCGATACATGACCAAATCCATGGCCAAGACACCAATGACTGCTCAAATCCCTCACCTAAGCATGATTCGCGACTAAAGGGTAGGATAAGACATGGGATGCACATAAATGGTGTAAAATGAAAAATAACAAACAAACAAATAGAGGCAATGCCTCTATTAATCAGAAGACATATCACTAGAATAATCACTAGTATCTGTATATGCATATATTTCAATATGAGAGTCGATATCTGAATCTTCAAGGGGCTCATAGAATAATCTGTCGATAAAGGTAATGATTGATGATAAAGTTAATGATGGATGATGCTTTGATAGTGAATGTGTATTGTTCTGAATGATTATAAGGATAGACAGTGATCTGCTATTCAGAAACAAATAACGTTTCAACAGATAGAGAGAGATATCAAATCATATAATTAAACACAGATGTTTAAATTCAAAGTTCGCACACTTTCATTACTAAGGCAAGGACTCTATTTATACAGAGATAAAGTAGGTGGAATAGTTCCCCTACATTATTGTACACTAATAATTTACATCTACCGACTACTGGATGACCGACAGGCCTTACATTATTTTTCTTACATTATTAATAAAAGACAAACCTACATCACACCACCCTAAAGAAAAAGTATAAATAATAATTTAACAGTTGGCGCATTATCACACGTGATCAAAGATTCTTAGTCTTTTGTCTTTATTCTTGTGTCTTTTAATGTCTTCAATAATTCCTGAACTTCTGTCTTCATTCCTGCATTTGTGTTTCTGAACAATATTCACAAACATGTCTCGGTAAGTTGGATAGTCGTTGGCAAAGTGCAATCTTGAAATCTTTTGGAAGTGCTGAAAGTGGTCCAGAAAAATTCTCAAATGGTTATTCGAATTCTGCTAGAACTTTTTGTTGTTCTTCGCTGATTCTTCCTGAAAAGTTTGAATAAATCAACATATCTTTTCTAAAATAATTATTTTTAATGTCTGCTTTTTTTCTTCGTCCTGTTTCGAGTCTTAACGATGCCAAAAATACTCCTGCAAGTGCTTCTACAAAGTGTTGGGTAGATGGAGTTGTTGGTTGTATCTCATCTTTTGATGGGTATTTGCCGCTACTGACTCCTAATTCCGCTAGAGTAATCGATGGTACTAGAAGCTTGTGATCTCTGTCAAAGATTGCATAACTTGAATGAATGCTAAATACAATGGTCGATTTTTTGCGAAAAAATCATTGTATGTCCTGATGATGTTCTGTACTCGTGCTGGAAATTCTTGGAATTCTCTGATGCTTTCTCCGTCAATGTATATTGTGTCTAATAATCCATGAACGAAATATTTATGAATGTCCATTGGTGATGCTCCTGGTAGGAATACTGCTTATGGTCCTATCTCTCGATCTCTTGGATAGAAAGACTTGGTAGCTTGTACTTCATCGTAGTGCATGATACTATCCCAAAGTCTTTGGAAATTTTCAACGGATGGCTTCTTCATTTCTTCTTTTTCCCTTGTAGTCGGGATGCTTCTTATCAAATCGACTAGCTTCATTTTGGATACTTGTTCTTGTAGTCTCTGATTGAGAGAAATGAATCTCTTTGATTTTTGAACTTCTTCTGTTGTAACTGTCTTGTATGATTCCTTGAGTGCTTGTTCTACTACTTCTTTTGATGTGTAACTTTTGTGGGTGACGCTTTGTCCCATTATGTGAGGACTTGCGAGTTCCCAATCGGAATAGTGCCTTTGAATGGCCCATTAAAAACAACGTACCATTTTTGTTTATCAATGCTTGAATTTTGTAATATTTCTTCGACGTCTTCTTTCATTTTTGTCATTGTGTGTATCGTCATTTGTTTTACAATTTTGACACCAACCTTTTGAATTTATGCTATTGTGTGTACTTTGTGACCATTTTACCCTTACTTTTTTCAAATTTCGAAAGCTAAAATGATCATTTTGCATGACAGAATAGTCACAAAATACACAATAACACAAATTCAAAAGGCTGGTGTCAAAATTGAAAAAAAAATACTATACACACAAGAACAAATAGTAGCAAATATGATATATTTTCGTGCTAATAACCCAAAAAAATATTTCAGAAAAAAAAAAGTTTTCGACAAAAAAATTCTAAAAAAAATATTGAAAAACAAATTTTGGAAAAAAAATTCAAAAAAAAAAACGAAATAAAAATTATGGAAAAAATCGAAAAATCTATTAGAATGCAATTTTCTCCAAACGACGTGGCCCATTTATGTAATTTATTTTGGGGACGGTGGATGTTTCGCAAACTCACAGGGATCATTTATGTAATTTGGAAGGGTAAAATGGTCATACTACTCACATAAAGACAAAAGTGTTAACATGAGTATTCTCAAAAGTACTTTTTTTTCTTTGCTATTTAGAAAAGTATTTTTTAACAAGTATGATGCTTTTTAAATGTATTATCCCTAGTATATACTAGTACTATGAACTTGGATAAGTGGATCAAGTTATTTCAAGTACCATACTAGCTAGAATCAAATTTTAACATATAGTCAGGGACGGAATCAGGGGATCCCGCGGGTTCCTGAGAATCCCATGGATTTTTTCGATGTAGTCTCAATTTTTGAAAACAAAACATCTATTTTTTCTAAATGCGTATTATATGCATCTGGTCTATCAAAATGTGTATAGGATCCTAATTAGAAGGTAATATGTTCATTTATTTATCGTTTATAATGAATTCTTCAATTTCATTCACTTTTACCTCAATTATATCACGGTTCAAAGAATTTTGTGCACTCGATTATATTTGATCTTGGTTGCGTCCATACATATATAGTGCAACGCTTTTGAGTTCGAGTTTGTTTAAACTTCGCTTATTGTGTTTACATTCAATATGGGTCCTTTATTAAAAGACATTCTTGACTCAGTACTTATTCCCATGAGCCCGTAATAACAAACCTTGATGTTATATATCGATCCTTTGTTAATTGCAATTATTTTGTATAATTTTCCCAACAAAAATTTAACATATTGGACTTTCAAGCATACCTTCCATGGCGTCTTCCTCAACTTCTTCAACGCATAAAATCTAAAAGTATGATGTCTTTTTAAGCTTCAGTGAAGTAGACACTCGTAGGACCTTCATTGATCATCTATACATTGCTCTCCAGCAGCATGGTATTCACCCCGCTTACCTCGTCTTCTATGATGTAGAGCCCTCTGAAGTTCGCAAGCAACATGGGCCTGTCCAAGAAGCTCTTTCAGTACATAAGAATGAATTGGAGGTTGGAAAATGGCGAGAGGCTCTAAAAGAGGCAGCCAATCTGTCTGGTTGGGATTTTAGGAAGACTGATGATGGGTAATTCTGTCATCATATTTGTGCAATATTAGTGTTGTTCTAATCTATGTTGCGTGTGGAATGAATATGTTTATGTTATTAGTTGTCACACCCCGCCGGAGGCGGAAACGCGAGGTGTAACATAATCAATATAATTTAAATTTAAAGAAATATTGTAAATTTTACAACAAGGGTCTAGCCAACCTTGGCAATTGAAACATAAAGTTTGACTTCCAAAAGATAACATTTTACTACAGGACGACTCGGATAACTTGTGACGACTCCTTTATTTAAAATCTTCATAATATAAGCTAAACAACGATCACCTGAAATGCATGAGAAAAACGGGTCAACTATGAAAATAGTTGGTGATTACACAGGTTTTATGAAAACTATAATTAGAAAGTTCACTGCAAGTGTCCTATGAACTCACCATGTTACAAGTCCCGCCCATACAAGACTTGTAACATATAAGTTCACATACACTCCATAGTTTAAGTAGTATGCCGATAATTAATACACATTTGGTCATAATAGTCCATGATAAATAATGCCTAATATATAATAGATCACGCTTTGCTCGAACAAGGGAGACTTTGTGTTGCTCCTGCCGACAAGGAGACTTAGTATTGCTCTAATGGAGACTTAGTATTGCTCAGAGGGAGACTTGCACAGTACATAGCTATTATATTTTATCAATTCAGGGTTGCTCCGAACAAGGGAGACTTTAAGACTTAGCACATAAGGCAGATTATAGGTCTATGCATACTAAGGGATCAGGAACAAGTCATAAGGTCATAATAAGTCAAAGGGTTCAAGATATATCAAATAGTCCAAATAAATTTATAATTTAGAACAAAAATATAGTTTTAGATTTAAGTTCATGCATTTCACCCCAAATAAAGTAAAGCGGTAAAAAGGGGGCTGTGAATACTCACCTTGGCAAAAGCAGTCTAAAGCAGCAGTCAAAATAGAATTATTGGATGGCACCGACACGCGACCTAGATTAGTACGAAAAGTCTCAGTTTCTAATCCCAAGGAAATTTTATCTAACTTTATTTATTTCACAAGCGTTGTTGTTGTTGTTGTTGTTGTGTCGACATTAGGTTTTAAAATTGTCATTTTCAAGGAATAAATTTTGTTTGAAATCGTAAATTAGTTTATATGTCCATATAAAAATTTGGCATGACTCGGGTGTACACTTTATTTGTTCGTGGTGGCTAATGTCTAAGAGTTTTATAATAAGTTTTATCAAGTTTTAAATGTCCCGTTAAACAATTTCAAGAGTAAGTTTACAAATTTATATGGTAATAATTAAAAGTGTGAACATTTTCTAATGAACTCATTTTGAATACTCGTTTTCCAACCTTGCTTATGTTTCTTATTTGTTTTGCGTCTAATGATATATTGTTTGTCGCATTTTAATGGACGAATCAAGTGCAAATGGTATGTCATTGGTTTATCGTATGTCGGTAATGGGGTTATGTGAGGAGAGTTGAACTAGACAAAGATGAGCCGAATGAAACGGAATCGAGTCGAGGAAGACCCGAGACAGCGCACGACCAAACACGCCCCGAATGAGCTAGTTATAACCAAATGGACCCTTGCATAACTCAGCATACTTAACATATACATAATTCGTCTTGGGCCTGAGGCCCAACTCACACAAACATAATATTTAGTTTAGGAATCTAGTGTTGGTATATTTCTTTTGACGTGAGGGATTTCAACAACACAAAGACGCATCGACCTTAAGACTTTATTTACTTTAGATGAACAAGTGGTCTAACGGAGCATAACTCGATCTGAAGCAAACAAAACAGCCACACCTCTTGGGGTTTAACCGAACTTATAACAACCGAAACACTTTGTATTAAGACTTCAAGCCAGTTATTGATACTATCATCAAAGGAATGTATAGACTTAACTCGAGCCTTGTCTTGTGCCAATCGGCACGACCCGTTTGAGTTGAGACTCGACACAAGTCACACCGTTGTGGGTATTGTGATGGTCGTGTCTGAGTCGGACCAGGATGCACTCCTCGGGTGTGATTTCTATCACAGTCGAGGCACATAATTAAGCAAAACAAATACCCATTCAAGAAGTCTCATCAATTCGTGACGTAACATGAACAAGCCAAAGAAAAGAGCCGAATAAAACAACAATACGCAAGGAATTTAGCCGATACATGGTTTCCTACCTTTAGACTTTACCACACCAACAACACTAAAAATGAAAGAATTAATCATGCCAAGTAAATTTTTGTTTTACTTTATTTTTATTTTTATTTTTTTATTTCTCGACAGGAAAAACAACACAACAACATTACAAAGTACAAATCTACAATTTTTATTTCGACATAATTAATAAATCTGAAGTATACGAAAATTAATTTACCAACTTAAATCAAAATCCAAAATATCAAAAGTATTAATCTTACAAAAATCAAGAGTGGGTCGAGTGGGATGAAGAACCAAACACAACAACTTCAATTGCACACGAACTAGGATGAATTTGAACAAATTGAAGCTTGATTTGGACTCCTTAGACCTTGAATAACAAAACCCCTTTGGTAATTTCAAAAAGCCCTTTGATTAGTGGAACCCTAATTTTTCGAATTTGAGATGAAAGATGATGGTACTCTTCTGAGATTGAATCCCTTTGTAGATGAAAGACTAGGAGTATTTTTGCGAATCTCTTGAACCTTCAGAACATGTCTACCCATTTTAAGCATTCTTCCACACCTCTCCTCCACGTATGGCATCTATAAACTAGGCTTAGAAGTAGTTTGGAGAAGTGTAGAAAGGTGCCAGAGGTGTTTATCATTAAATTGGGATGTTTTGATTTTGGAGATGAGAATGGCGTGAAGATCTTTTCCAGGAGAAGAAAGAACAAGTTCTGAAAAGGAGGTAGGGGAGGGGCGTGTTGTCGGTTTAGAATATTTAGGTGTATTTTTTATTATTATTATTTAGTGTATTATATGTACCCCGTACTGTATAATTTGTTCCGTACAGAATAACGTTTATCTAAGTAGAATATTACTCGGGTATCCGTATCTTATAATTTTTATATTTCCGGAGACGTTTTGACGAGCGAAATATTATGCTATTATTATTACTTTGAAATTAAAAAGTAAATTTTGCGTCAATTTTATTATGGTGTCGGTACGCGTGTGGTGCCAAGACTTGGGAAAACACAAGATAACTTCTCGTTTAAGAGTTATAATGATCGAAAATAAATAACTCGTGATATTTCGATATAAATAGTAGCGGAAATTGACGGATTGTCACAGTCGCCAACCTTAAAAGAATCTCGTCCTCGAGATTCAGTCCAAATCTACACTACAAAGCGTACATTCTCATGGTTCAAATTTTCTCATTCTCGAACTTTGCCCTCAAAAGACTCTTAGTTGGTGAATTTTCACAACTTGTCGACTTGACCGCTCATTTGTTTAAGTTGTGTAGGCTGAGTAACAACTTGATTCTAACTTGATTTTCGCAACTCATCAAACAAGAACTGTCACTAGATCAAGCTAGGAAACAAGTTGTCGGAAAGAGAGACGGCTTCTCATATATGTAAGAGACCTTTTGAAAGTTTGGCCCGAGTTTGAAATCATTTAAACCAATCAATACTAATAGTGGGGTGCTCAGATTAGTGAGAAAGCAACAATTAAACTAAGGCTCATGATGCAAGGTTCTACACTAATCAATGCCATGAATTAGAACCAGAAGATACTGATATAGAGTGAGTGATCAAAAGAGTGTACCCGTCACGGTGCTTGTGTCTTAGCGAGCTTCCTTGGTGCCCAAGAAGTATGCTCGACCCCGAGCTGGGCTAACATTGCCTCCACGGGTTGGGTTATCACCATCAAGTGCTACGGCGAGAGTCATGTTACCATGCTCGACTTCGTGCCCTATTCAACTTAGGACACGTGTTCCCGAGGTGGTCCGACTTCCACACTCGTAACATGCCTGGCTCGTCCTTGGTTTCCATTCCTGCTAGAGCACTTCCAGCTAAGATGGCCTGTCTGTTTACATATATTGCACCTTGGGCAATTTCCTGAATGGTGAAGGTTACATCGAGTACACTTAGGATGTGGACCTGCATATCCTTTGCGTTCCTGCATCGTCGATCCATATTTCCTAGTTACTCGCTGCCTTTTGTCTTGTTGGTCCTGGTCTCGGCTTCCCTGGTGATCCTCATGTCGCTTTCGCCCATTGTCGCTTGTTTTTGCTAGCCCTCCGGACTGATCACGCCATTAGTCAAGCGGTATGCCATTCCCATAGCGACTGCGAGTATTTGGGTTGGATGAGGTGACATCTCTCGATCTCGTGAATCAAACCCAAATGTATCGATCAATCGCCTTCTCCACAGAGAGACCATGTGGGAACCATCTGGTCGGCTCGTGAAAGCGAATTGTGTACTTGTCAACTTCTACCCTACCATCAAATGGTTCCGAATTCCGCTTCCGGTTTACGACTTCATCCTTCCCGGCACTCCTCGGTTAGTAGCTTGAATTCTTCCCAAGATAATCCGCTTGCGACTTCTCCCTACGGTATGTAGTGGTTGTTCCACCGTGTCGTTGCTCGACCACAAGTAGACCGCAGAGAACTCAACCTTATCTCCTTCAAAGACATTTAGTGATGCTAAGTTTAGACTCAACATTCTCAAACCATGATAGTAGCCAATGGCACCCCGGTGCCATGAAATTCCTTTGGCCTCGCATGACATGAAGGTCTTATAAGCGCATCCGTGGCCATTGGTTGAGGTACCGGCTCCCTCATTGGCTCGTCCTGCATCAATGTGTGCGACAATCTGAGTGAGGAGATCCGCCAATCCAGCAGCACTGTCTCTCGGGGCTTCATTGTTGATGCTTCCTGAACGGGTGTTCCTTGTAGTCATGATTCTACAATAGGCCAAAGCATTTGGTTGAGTGAGACAATGGCGGATGATGTTCGGGACGGCGACAGGTAGTGAGTGTAATGTGACGGGAACAAGAACGTGCCTAGCCTATCAGGTCATAATATAAAGCAAGAAGAAAGCATACATAAAATGTATATAAGGTATAATGGACATATAAGCATGTTATGCATACTCACGCGACTAATGCGGTTCGGTGATCGACTCTTTAAGACTCGACCAAACATAATCCGAGGCTACTAATCCCATCATCATATGATTCTTCCCGAATTATGCATAGGTGTGCTGTGCTATGCATAATTTAGGAGTAACGATGCAATGCTGGTGCTAGTCGACTCGTATGATGTTTCGTGTTTTAAGAAAATTTTATTTTGGTTATAGTTGCGATTTTTATTTTATAAAACGGCATTCACTATAACCTTGTCTCGATACTAATCTGTCACATCACGGAGGCGGAAACGCGAGTGTAACATAATCAATATGCATCGAAAGAGATATAGTACAATACCATAATTTAAATTTAAAGAAATATTGTAACATTACAACAAGGTTCTAGCCAACCTTGGCAATTGAAACATAAAGTTTGACTTCCAAAAGATAACATTTTACTACTGTGACGACTCGGATAACTTGTGCGACTCCTTTATTTAAAATCTTCATAATATAAGCTAAACAACGATCACCGAAATGCATGAGAAAACGGGTCAACTATGAAAATAGTTGGTGAGTAGTACGTGTTTTATGAAAACTATAATTAGAAAGTCCGCTCGGCAAGTGTCCTATGAACTCACCATGTTACAAGTCCCGCCCATACAAGACTTGTAACATATAAGTTCACATACACCCCATAGTTCAAGTAGTATGCCCGGTAATTAATACACATTTGGTCATAATAGTCCATGATAAATAATGCCTAATATATAATAGATCATGCCCGTCCGAACAAGTGGAGACTTTGTGTTGCTCCCACGACAAGGAGACTTAGTATTGCTCTAATGGAGACTTAGTATTGCTCGAGAGGAGACTTGCACAAGACATAGCTATTATATTTTATCAATTCAGGGTTGCTCCGAACAAGGGAGACTTTTAAGACTTAGCACATAAGGCGATTATAGGTCTATGCATACTAAGGGATCAGGAACAAGTCATAAGGTCATAATAAGTCAAAGGGTTCAAGATATATCAAATAGTCCAAACGAGTGTTGGAAAACCCGCGCGATGCAGCGGGATTGCTTAAATGACTTACTTTGCAACGACATTTAAACTTCAGGGGTTGTTTTGCCAAGTTGCGAAAGATTATTAATGTTAAAGGACTTACTTTGCAACGACACTTGAACCTCGAGGGTTGTTTTCGCCAAGTTGGCAAAGTTTGCATTTAATGCCATGTTTTGCAAAAGTTTGGTCCTACCTTTTAGTATATATAATAATAAATTTATAATTTAGAACAAAAATATAGTTTTAGATTTAAGTTCATGCATTTCACCTCAAATAAAGTAAAGCGGTAAAAAGGGGGCTGTGAATACTCACCTTGGCAAAAGCAGTCTAAAGCAGCAGTCAAAATAGAATTATTGGATGGCACCGACACGCGACCTAGATTAGTACGAAAAGTCTCAGTTTCTAATCCCAAGAAAATTTTATCTAACTTTATTTATTTCACAAGCGTTGTTGTTGTTGTTGTTGTGTCGACATTAGGTTTTAAAATTGTCATTTTCAAGGAATAAATTTTGTTTGAAATCGTAAATTAGTTTATATGTCCATATAAAAATTTGGCATGACTCGGGTGTACACTTTATTTGTTCGTGGTGGCTAATGTCTAAGAGTTTTATAATAAGTTTTATCAAGTTTTAAATGTCCCGATAAACAATTTCAAGAGTAAGTTTATAAATTTATATGGTAATAATTAAAAGTGTGAACATTTTCTAATGAACTCATTTTGAATACTCGTTTTCCAACCTTGCTTATGTTTCTTATTTGTTTTGCGTCTAATGATATATTGTTTGTCGCATTTTAATGGACGAATCAAGTGCAAATGGTATGTCATTGGTTTATCGTATGTCGGTAATGATTGGCTCCCAAACGGTCGGTTTATTACACAAGTCAACCACTTGTGAATGGTCAACCGTAATAAAAGCCGATGACTTGAGAACGCAATGCAATTAAGTCCAGAGAGTTTAGTGTTTCCCAGTCGTTAAGTCCCAACGAGTGTGCATTGAATAATAGCCGTGTAGTGATCGGGTGATATTGAGCAGGAAAAGGTTTGAATTTGAATAATTATACCTAAAGAAAAATTTTGTAAATTACAGGGGCTTAAATGCAAATTAAAGATAATTAAAAAGCTAAATTATATTAAATAAATGCTATCACTATTTTTAAATTTTGATTTTCTTGATTTTCTTTTATAATTTTAAATTAAAACTACGTAACGTATAAAAGAAAATGTGAAATTGAAACAAGATTAATCCTAAAAATATAAAATGAAATTTTACAAACCTAATGATAAGAGAAAATTTTGAGAAAAGAAAATTATTTTATGACTATTTATTTAATTATTATTAATTAAAAACTATTTTTACCTATTTAATAATACCCTAAAATATAAGAAAATATGAAATAAAGCTAGAAAAGTGAAATTATGACTTAGAAAAATCTAAAATAACAAAAGAGAATTTTCAAAACTAATTTTGTATTTTTCTGATTTATATTCTAATTTCTATGATTTAAAAACTATTTAAAACTAATTAAATTGCTAAAATTACAAATTTAACTAAGAAAATCTGGAAAATTATTTTTTGCTTTTTATATTTATCTTAATCTATGAAAATTGAAAACTTATTTTTTGAAGATTTTCCGATTTATTTGTAATAAAAGCTATTTAAAAAGGCTTAAAAGCGATTAAAATAAAGAAAAATAGCAAACAAAGAATGGAAAATTATGAAAAATTCAGGAAAAGTCTAAAATATTATTCTAAGTCTATGAAAAATATAAAAACATATACTAGTGTGCAAGATTATGAAGCTGCAGTGAAAAGTGCTTATAAATAAGCACTCAAATTAAGCAAATAAGCACAAAAGACCACCAAATGAAAGCAGAAGCTAGATTAAGCTAAAATCATATTAAGTGCACCTAAAGTAACTAAGCTTAACCTCTGAATTGCAAACTACAATGATTTGATTTGAAATAAGCTAAGCAGCCAAACAGCTCTAACCTATCCACTTTAAGCTACTGAAACAGCTTATCTACTATCCCAAACTGAAAACCAGAACTGAGGTCCTCAAGATTACTAAGCAAAGAACACTTGGACCAATTTTCAGACCCTAACTATGTAAATTTAACCCTATGCAAAGGTCATGAGTTATGCATGCACACCGATGTATCTTTGAGTGTGTGACTGGCACTTTGCCCCATTTGACAAGCTAATTAGAGCTTATAGAAAATTACTAAAATTACACAAAATCGATTTAAGCTCTTGACCAACTGAAGTTGTTAAGCCCAAAATTTCACTTGAATTGAACCAAAGTTGAAGCCATGAAAATCAACCAAGTTGGGTACAAACCGATTTTCCAACTTTTGACTTTTATACGAAATGATATTTTGACTAAAATGAAATTTGAGCTTAATTTGTGAACTGATAATGATGTATTATGATAAACTAAGACTAATGCAAGCTATTTTAAGTATTCCTAAACCTATTTGCAAGATTCTAGCTACTGAATCAAACACAGTTGAGCACAAGATTGGATTGAATGCAATTTTGACTACGAGTGTTCTAAGATGTAAATTACTTACTGATTTGACTGCAATGGACCTAAATGAGACCTAAGCAACAGATCTTGAGCATAAACCAAGCCTCAAGCTTAATATAACTGTCCAATCCAAACACTAGTTTAGAAACCAATTTGCAATGTAAGTCACTCTAACTACTGAACTAGCTGAGACAAACTCCTAAACTGAATTAAATTATTCTAATGACAACTAAATAAACAGATCTAAATTATCAATAACCACAGAAACAGATTATGCAATATTCTTTGAAATGAACTTACATTTGGTCCTAGCCACTATGGCTTGCAAAACAGCACAGTACCACTAACCTAATTTATCTCAACCATATCCTAACTCAGAATCAACCCATATCCAACTCTACATCAACCAATTTCCACATCCATTGCTACTTAACCCAAATTTTTCAATAGTTGACTTTCGTTGACCAGATACCAAACTTGCTTGAAACTGAATTATAAGCTTACCAAAAGCTATCAATAGCTTAAATAAGCTTATTTGAGTTAAAAATAAGCTACTTGGAGCTTGAGTATAAGAGCAAGAAAAGCGATTTTATAACAAATGAACATAAAAACATGAAACTATGATAAAACTTTGAATTGATACTTGAAAATAGATTACAATGGTAAAATAACTTAAGTTTAGTACATAGAAAGCAGGAGATTACAACTTTAAACTTAAACTAAGACATTGATACTAAAAACAATTTTACAAGAAACTCTAAAAATTAACTAACATCTTCTCGCTTCTCCTCTTCTATTTATACATCAAAAGTCTTCCCACGTGTCCTCTGAGTAAATCCCACCACTTTTTATAGCCATTGGATCACTTGGGATGATATTGGCCGTTTGATGAATTTTGGCGCCAAAAAGATATATCAAGCTGGGGAGGATTGAGTGCAGGGAAGGAGAAGCTTTAAATGCATTTTGGATTGTTGGGTGAGGTAGAGGGATAAGGGTGTGGGAGGTGAGCTGGAGGTGAGGGGGTTGAGTGTTGCAGGTTGAGTGGTTGAAGGTGAAGGTGGGTTGGAGGGAAAAGGTGGGCGGGTTTGACTTATTTGTTGGGGTGTTATATTGGACAGGGGTTGCAAAGGGGTTCATGGTCATGGGGGGTCAAGGTTGTTTTGATGGGGCAAGGTCAAGATGGTTTATTAATACAAGGACCATAATTGCAATTCACCAAAACCAAAGGACCAAATCGCCAATTTTGCAAAGTTATTCAAGGACCAATTATGACAAGTTTCAATAGTACAAGGACCATTAAAGATATTTTAAACTTCCAAGGACTATTTTGCCAATTTTGAGACTTGAAGGACCAAACTTGTAAATTCTCAAAACTTTTGAAATTTTTCACCAAAGGACTAATTATGACAACTTATGATTTCAAAAGGACCTTTGGTGACTTTTCTTTAAAATAAGAGCTCGGGACTATTTTCGCCAATTTTTGAAAGTTTGGAGGTGAAAGCGCCAATTATGCAAACTTAGCTCGATTTTCATCTTATTTTAAACATTTTGCATCCGAAACATATAAAATGCAATTTTGAGATATTTTCGATATTTTGATGCATTCGGCGTTTTTAAATGTTTTGCGATTCAGATTGACCAAAATGATGAGTATTTACACACTCATCAATGAGGTTATGTGAGGAGAGTTGAACTAGACAAAGATGAGCCGAATGAAACGGAATCGAGTCGAGGAAGACCCGAGACAACGCACGACCAAACACGCCCCGAATGAGCTAGTTATAACCAAATGGACCCTTACATAACTCAGCATACTTAACATATACATAATTTGTCTTAGGCCTGAGGCCCAACTCACACAAACATAATATTTAGTTTAGGAATCTGGTGTTGGTATATTGCTTTGACGTGAGGGATTTCAACAACACAAAGACGATCGACCTTAAGACTTTATTTACTTTAGATGAACAAGTGGTCTAGCAGAGCATAACTCGATCCGAAGCAAACAAAAGCACCCGCACCTCTTGGGGTTTAACCGAAACTTATAACAACCGAAACACTTTGTCTTAAGACTTCAAGCCGCTTATTGATACTATCATCAAAGGAATGTATAGACTTAACTCGAGCCTTGTCTTGTGCCAATCGGGCACGACCCGTTTTGAGTTGAGACTGACACAAGTCGCACCCATTGTGGGTATTGTGATGGTATCACGAGTCGGACCAGGATGCACTCTCGGGTGTGATTTCTATCACAATCGAGGCACATAATTAAGCAAAACAAATACCCATTCAAGAAGTCTCATCAATTCGTGACGTAACACGAACAAGCCAAAGAAAAGAGCCGAATAAAACAACAATACGCAAGGAATTTAGCCGAAATTAATTTAGCCGATACATGGTTTCCTTATTGTGACTACCTTTAGACTTTACCACACCAATAACACTAAAAATGAAAGAATTAATCATGCCAAGTAAATTTTTGTTTTACTTTATTTTTATTTTTATTTTTTTGTTTCTCGACAGGAAAAACAACACAACAACATTACAAAGTACAAATCTACAATTTTATTTCGACATAATTAATAAATCTGAAGTATACGAAAATTAATTTACCAACTTAAATCAAAATCCAAAATATCAAAAGTATTAATCTTACAAAATCAAGAGTGGGTCGAGTGGGATGAAGAACCAAACACAACAACTTCAATTGCACACGAACTAGGATGAATTTGAACAAATTGAAGCTTGATTTGGACTCCTTAGACCTTGAATAACAAAACCCTTTGGTAATTTCAAAAGCCCTTTGATTAGTGGAACCCTAATTTTCGAATTTGAGATGAAAGATGATGGTACTCTTCCGAGATTGAATCCTTTGTAGATGAAAGACTAGGAGTATTTTGCGAATCTCTTGAACCTTGAACATGTCTACCCATTTTAAGCATTCTTCCACACCTCTCCTCCACGTATGGCATCTATAAACTAGGCTTAGAAGTAGTTTGGAGAAGTGTAGAAAGGTGCCGAGGTGTTTATCATTAAATTGGGATGTTTTGATTTTGGAGATGAGAATGGCGTGAAGATCTTTTCAGGAGAAGAAAGAACAAGTTCGAAAAGGAGGTAGGGGGAGGCGTGTTGTCGGTTTAGAATATTTAGGTGTATTTTTTATTATTATTATTTAGTGTATTATATGTACCCGTCTTGTATAATTTGTTCCGCATGAATAACGTTTATCTAAGTAGAATATTACTCGGGTATCCGTATCTTATAATTTTTATATTTCCGGAGACGTTTTGACGAGCGAAATATTATGCTATTATTATTATTAAAAAGTAAATTTTGCGTCAATTTTATTATGGTGTCGGTACGCGTGTGGTGCCAAGACTTGGGAAAACACAAGATAACTTCTCGTTTAAGAGTTATAATGATCAGAAAATAAATAACTCGCATATTCTGATATAAATAGTAGCCGGGAAATTGACGGATTGTCACATTAGTACTTGTACTTTTTGAAACTGTTGGCTTAATCTCGTCCTAAACAGAAGTTAAAGGGCCTACACGTACAAGTCAAGAGACACAAGGACCAAATAGTTTTATATTAAACCTAGAAACTGTATAACGGTTATTTTATAGGGGGAGCGACACAACTCAGAAACATCACAACGTTTCATTGAAGGCTGCAGGCACAAGGGTGTCGTTTCACCAAGTATAAATAGGGGTCGAATGATCTCAGTTAGGATATCAGATTGTAAAAAACATAGTATAAAACCAATTACTTTTATAATACAAATCGTTTAGTTATTTGTTGTTTCGTTTTACTTAATTCATTCGAGTGTTTAAAACCCCTCTGGGCAACAGATACTATAGTCCTGACAACAAAATTTTCATGTGGATTCTTAAGCAAGCTAATTGGATTTGATCTTCTAAATCATAAAGGCACGAAGCTAAGGTCATCGAGTTAATTGTCGAACAAGTTTCGCTTGACTTACGTTCCATTAATATGAACACATATGAAAATTTAATAGGCATGGAACAGAGGATGCAAGATCTCGATTCGTATTTAGAGATGGGCTTGGATGATGTTCGCATGATAGGGATCAAGGGGATGGGAGGTTCTGGGAAAAAAACCTTGGCAAGAGCTATATTTGATAGGGTCTCTATAAAGTTTGAAGCTAAAAGCTTTATTGAGAATGTCCGGGAAGTTTCAAAAGTATCTTTGTCTGGTTTGTTGGCATTACAAAGGCAAGTTCTTTCAGATTTACTTCATGATCTAGGTGACAATGTAAATAACTCTCATGATGGAAAAAACCTGATGAAAATAAAGTTGTCGAGTACAAAGGTTCTTATTGTTCTAGACGATGTAGATCATAAAAGTCAACTAGAAGAATTAGCTGGAAATCATGTTAATACAAATATCGTCATTAAACGTTATTTATATTTTTGATCTTTACCTAAGTTTTGTTAACGACAAAAGTAAATTTAATTTTATAAAGCTTAAAGCTTGTCAAGTTTAATAGATATTAAAACAAGCTTTTTCAAACAATATCTTCATCACTCAAGCATTTACATTGTGATTAATCATATCTTAATATGACTCTAACCATAATGTATGATAGTAGTTTTAGAATGTTTTAGTTTCTTAAAACTAAACATTACTTATGTATTTGCATATTTCTAAAATAGAAAAACAACACATGACATCATGTGATGCATCATGGAAATCATTGGAAGATTTCATTAGATATTTTGTGTAGATTTGGACTCTTCATATCTTACACAATCTTGCATAGATATGGTTGACTTTGGCAAGATCTTGATATCTTCTTTGTCGGACCTCGGCGGCACCAAAAGCTATACAGGCGGAACCCTTTTAAGGGTCCGCGGTCCGTGGTGCTGCGATGGTTTTGGCTATAAATAGCAAAGCCAAACCAAGTAGTTTTCATCCCTTTCTATCATACTCTCATACATATCTTCTCTAACCTTTCTAACTCGGTTTCATATCATATTAGTGATCTCTTTTGTAGCAAAGAAGATCAAGTCACATTCAAGCTTCAACGAGAAGTTGGAAGTCTTGTTTGTTTAGTGTTGTATGATCTTGTGTTGATTCATACTTCATTGTTGTACTAAACTATCATAATCTTGTGAGTGTGAGTGGTTAGTATTTTAGTCCTCAAAATACATTGTGTGTGGGAGTGGTTGTACCCTTGGAAAGAACTCGACATTTAGCTTAGTGTCGGAAATAGTGTAAGCGAAGTGTAAAGGTTTCTCCACCGGTGAAAGGAGCTTGTTGACTAGTGAAGTTAAACTCTCGAGTGTGAGACTCGGGAGTGGAGTAGGGCAAGGAGAAAGAGTCCTTGTAGACCGAACCACTATAAACAACTTGTTGTGGTTTGATCATTTCTTTCCTTATTTACTCTTTACATATTGCTTACATATTTCATTAACATATCTAAGATCAATATCAATTGATCTTTCAATAAGTTTCAAAACAAAGTTTTAATTGGTAAACTATTCAACCCCTTCTAGTTTTCTACAATTGGTACGAGCCTCGTTGCTCAAGAATTTCTAAAATAATTTGTATTTTATAAACTTGAAACGATCCATGGATTACGAAAACTTTAAAGAAGGGCAATCTATGCAAAGACCACCACTCTTTGAAACCAATGGATTTATCTATTGGAAAACCGTTTTGAAACATATGTAAAATCAAAAGATATAGATCTTTGGTTTGTTATTGTTAAAGGGATTTTAGTTCTACAACAAAGGATATTTCATTGATGAACAAAAGAAATTAATTGCTAAAAATAATGAAGCTAAAATGATGCTTTATAATGCTTTGCCTAGAAAAGAATATGAAAGAATTTTTATGTGTGAAACCGCCAAAGATATTTGGGAATCTTTGATTGTTACACATCAAGGTAATTCACAAGTCAAGGATAACAAAATTGATCTTCTTGTTCAACAATATGAACAATTTGTTATCCCGAAGATGAAACCATTGATTGTGGCTTTGCTCGCTTTAATACTATTATTACATCACTTAAAGCACTTGATGAATCTTTTCGTAGTAAGAACTTTGTCGGAAATTTCTTAGAGCACTCCATCCGAAATGGAGAGCTAAAGTGACCGCTATTGAAGAATCAAAAGATCTCTAAAAATGTCACTAGGCGAGCTAATCGGTAACCTCAAAGTACATGAAATGGTGATGGAGAAAGATTCGGAGATCATCAAAGGAAAAAGGAGAAGATCAAATCCGTTGCTCTAAAAGCAAAGGCGGAATCAAGTGATGATGACGAATCTTGCTCGGTAGTGAAGATGAGGAGTATGCCATGGCCGTTAGAGACTTTAAAAGTTCTTTAGAAGAAGAGGAAAGTTTGTAAGACAACCTCGAGAAGAAAAGAAGCCATTCGAAAGATCGGGATGACAAAAGGGTAAAGGTGAAAGAAAGTGTTTTAGATGTGGTGATGCAAGTCATCTCATAGGAGAATGTCCCAAGCCACCTAAAAGCAAAACTCAACGAGCTTTTGTAAGTGGTGCTTGGAGTGATAGTGAAGATGATGAAGAGTCAAGCAAGGAAGAGATCGCTCTAATGGCACATGAGTCAAACGAGGTACATTCCGACTCTTCTTATTCTTCTATTGATGATGACACTTTGCAAAACAATACAATCAATTGTGTGAGCTAAGTCTAAAAATCATAACTAAAATAAATTTTAAAAACTAAAAGGAATTTTGGAAAATGAAGTCTATGAGTTAAAAGAAAAGCAAAACGACTAGAAAAGGGAAAAGCAAATGACGATGGTTGTAAATCATGTCAAGAGCTTAATCTTGAAATAGAAAAACTAAAGCTCACGCAAGATGTTCTAATCGAACATAATTCTAAATTTAAAAGGTTTAACAAAAACATCGCTCTTGCCGATGAAATAGTTAAAATACATAAAACACCAGGAGACATGAATGGGCTAGGATTTAATGAGGTATTAATTCCAAAGAGTCAAAACAAAACGGCCGAAAAGGACGAACAAAGCATCAAAGCTGCTGCGAGACAGCCACGGACGAACGGACCCAAAATAAGGGTTCCGTCCGTTGAGCGAAATGGTGCCGTGGGTACTTGACGAGACGAGAATGTTTGTGATACGGACCGTAATGAATTTGTCAAAGTAACAAAGAAAACCAAGGATAGTGTTAAACTAAAACCGTTGTTACATCGGAGTAGGACTTGCTAAAATGAATTTAGATAAAAACTACTCAACAACGACATAAAACACCTTTTGCCAAACGCCCTTTCCTAAGAGCAACCACAACGTACAACCCAACTACCAACACAACGGTTGGAATCAAAACTTTCCTAGACCATATCAAACTCCAGTTACATGTCATGGAACTCTTACCCATCGTTTCCATACATGAATCAAATAAATGGTATGTTTAACCCAAACGGACCCATGAGATATTGGGGACCAAATGCTTGAGTTATTTGCTTCTTAGGTATGCTTGAAAGTTGGATTGGAACCGATGAGTGGATAAAAGATAGTGGATGCTCACGGCACATGACGGGCAACAAAGTCTCTTCTCATCATACCAAGAGTATGACGGAGGTAATGTCACTTTGGTAGCAATCTCAAAAGCAAAATCATTGGCAAAGGTACGATCGCTCATAACTCCCTAACTATTGAAAATGTTGCTCATGTAGATAGGTTAGGATTTAATCTACTTAGTATTAGCCAATTATGTGATAAAAAGTATAAAGTACTATTTGATGAAAATGGTAGTAAAATACTAAAAGATGGTATCACCATAGCTAAAGGAGTTAGGAAAAATAACATATCGTCATGAAAATAGATAAAACATCTAATGACAAACTTTGTCTAACAACGTTAGATGATAGCTCATCTCTTTGGCATAGGCGCTTAGGTCACGCTAATATGAGACTTATACAAAACCTATCTTCAAAAGAGCTAGTTAGGAATTTACCAAAACTTAAATATGACCAACACTTTTGCGACGCTTGCAAAATTGGTAAACAAACCCATAGTAGTCATAAATCTAAAAATATGGTGTCCACATCTAAGTGTCTAGAATTATTGCATATGGACTTGTTTGGTCCATCCGCTATAAAAGCTACGGAGGCAACTTATACACTTTGGTCATAGTAGATGATTACTCAAGGTTTACTTGGACGTTGTTTTGAAAACCAAAATGAAGCTTTTGATAAATTTGAAATTCTTAGCAAGAAAATTCAAAATCAACTAGGTGTTAAAATTGTGTCGATCCGAACGGATCATGGTCGTGAATTTGACAACGAAACTCAATTTGGAAACTTTTGTGATACAAATGGTATAACACATAACTTTTCGGCTCCACGAACACCTCAATCAAATGGAGTAGTAGAGCGTAAAAATAGAACAATTCAAGAAATGAGTAGAACAATGCTTAATGAACAAAACATTCCTCAAAAGTTTTGGTGTAACGCGTTGACACTTCTACATATATTTTGAATAGAGTCTTAATCGTCCTTTCTTAAACAAAACACCATATGAGCTTTATAAAGGTAAAAAGCCAACTTTAGGATATTTTAGAGTTTTGGATGTAAATGCTTCATTCTTAATACTAAAGATTATCTCACCAAGTTTGACCCAAAGTCTTATGAAGGTGTATTTCTTGGTTATTCTCAAACTAGTAAAGCTTACATTGTCTTAAACAAAGAAACAATGATAGTCGAGGAATCGTTGAACATAACATTCGACGAAAGTCCACCTCCCTCTAAGACATCACCTTTGGTAGATGATGACTTAGTTGAAAGTCAAATGATAGAAAGTCAAGAAATAATTAAAAATGACAAGGAAGATGAACCATTAAATAAAGAGATTATAAACATCAAAGAATCTAAAAGTCATCCTTTAGAAAAGGTCATAGGACAACTTAATCAAAGAACCTTAAGGTCACAAGCCCAAAATCAAAGTAATTATTTTTGTTTTGTATCCACCATTGAACCGAAAAACATAAATGAAGCAATAAAAGATGAATCATGGGTAATTGCCATGCAAGAAGAGTTAAACCAATTCGTTAGAAATGATGTTTGGAAATTAGTTCCAAAACCTAAAGATCAAACTATAATTGGAGCGAAATGGGTTTTCGAAATAAAATGGATGAAAATGGTGTAGTATCTAGAAACAAAGCTAGGCTTGTTGCACAAGGTTATAATCAACAAGAAGGATTGATTATGATGAAACTTATGCACCGGTAGCTAGACTCGAATCTATTAGAATATTACTTGCTTATGCATGTGCTTATGACTTTAAATTATTTCAAATGGATGTTAAAAGTGCATTTCTTAATGGGTTTATTAACGAAGAAGTATATGTTGCTCAACCTCCGGTTTTACCGACTTTGAGAAACCACATCATGTCTTCAAACTCAAGAAAGCATTATACGGTCTTAAGCAAGCACCAAAAGCTTGGTACGATCGACTTAAGACTTTTCTTGTTGATAACAAATACACTATGGGATTAGTAGATAATACTCTTTTACCAAGAAAAGGAGTCACATATTATCATTGTTCAAGTATCGTTGATGACATCATATTCGGATCAACTTGTCAAGAGCTATGTGATGATTTCTCTAAAATCATGCACGACGAGTTTGAAATGAGTATGATGGGTGAATTAAACTTCTTTCTAGGACTTCAAATTAAACAACTAGAAGATGGCATATTCTTTAACCAATCTAAATATATAAAAGACATGCTTAAGAAATTTGGTCTTGAAGATTCCAAACCAACTAAGACACCCATGTCCTCGGACACTAAACTCACCAAGGATGAGGAAGGTGAATCCGTAGATAACACTAAATATAGAGGAATGATTGGTAGCCTACTCTATCTTACGGCTAGTAGACCCGACATTATGTTTAGTGTTTGTCTATGTGCTCGCTTTCAAGAAAACCCAAAGGCATCACACTTAGAAGCCTTAAAAGGATTTTAGATACATTAAGGGAACAACGTGTTTAGGATTATGGTATCCCAAAGGGCGGTGTAGAAACCATAGTGTATGCCGACTCGGATCATGCCGGTGACTATGTCGATAGAAAAAGTACAAGTGGTATTTGCACTTTTGTTGGACATTGTCTCACCTCATGGTTTGCAAAGAAGCAAACGGCTTTAGCCATCTCAACTACTGAAGCCGAGTACGTCTCAGCCGGAAAAGCATGTCAACAAGCTCTTTGGATGAAGCAAGCTCTCGTAGATTACGGAATTCATCTCAACGATATTGTTATACTTTGCGACAACAAAGGAGCCATCGATCTCAGCAAAAATCCCGTTCAACACGCTCGTACAAAGCATATTGAAATCCGTCATCACTTTCTTCGCGACAATGTTCAAAAAGGAAACATCTCAATCGAGAAAGTATCCTCCGAAGACAACATTGCCGACATCCTAACTAAGCCTCTCAAACGAGAACCATTCAATCTTCTTAGACTTGGTTTGGGGTTAATGGAACCAAACATGTAGGATAAACATAGCCTAAACATTAGAATAATCAAAACAAAACAATTTTGTTTTATACCTGCTACTGTAGCCACGACACCAAACGACAACAAAGACGGAACCATTTTTATGGTGCCGTCTGGTCCGTGGTGACTACAGAAGCAAAACTGCTACCTACAAAACATCTTCTTCCTCAAAACCCACTTTACCAAAACGTGTAAACATTAAACCCAACTCATTATTGACACCTTCTCACCCACTAATCACTGGAGATAACATCATTGTAAGTATCCTAACTACATTTTATCTCTTAATTCTGAGTCTAGGATTCTTATTTGTGCACAAAATCACTACATGGGGTTTGTATATATTCTTATATAAAACATGGATTCAATTGGCAAATTGCATAACTAGTCATTGAAATTAGGTACTACATTATCATATTGCATAAACAAATCATGCTTCCCACTAATCAATAGATAATGACTATAAGGCCTTATTCAAATAACCAAACACCCCATGTCAAAATATTTTGAAAAGCTTCTCACTTGTAGGAAAACAATTTTTCATTGTTAATACAAATAGAAACGTTAAATTTTCATCACTTGCATGCTCTTGAATACTAAAGGTATTGCATAACTAATATGCATTCCGGGTATATTCAAATGAAGCCACATTGAATTAGGAGCATTTGGGTTATCTCATGGTATTTGCCAAACACCCCACTAAAACCATTTTGTGCATAAAATGAGTCGAGATAACCGCAACTCCAAATCGTTTTCATATAGGCACACACTAGAACCAAAACGTTAAGTTTATTCTCATTTTAACATGTTAATTCTTGCTCCTAGGAATAACCATGGTAGCCGCAAGATTCTATGATCACAAGGATACCCTTAGCTACATTCCCAAACATCACAAAACCAAAGGACTCACCAAGGAACAAGTCGAAATCTTTAAGAGTCTAGAGACTAGGTACTTCCATGAGGTAGAACCATTCACTCCTCTTTTATCGAAAATACCAATCTCCGTGAAGAGCTAGCCGCTATTCAATTCGATTGTCTCCTTGACATCGATGAACCTATTTGTCCTAGGTTTGTGTTAGAGTTTTATGCTAGTGTCACGGTTTCATTGATGAAGATGATGAGTTTAGCCTTAGGTTTAAGATCAATCAAAATGACTACACCATCTCCTTAACCAACTTTGCTCAAGTGCTAGGAATTCCCAACCGAGGGACATGTGTCTACTCGGATAAGTGGTCACTCACCATCCTTGATGCAATCAATGACCGCTCTCTTCCCTACCAAACACCTTTAGCAAATAAGGATGTCATCCGTGAGCACCTATTTATCCCAAGGGGAGATACAACCCGAGTCACCCGAAAAGGAAAAGAAGTGAACCGAGATCCATATGGAATGGAGCTCAATGAACTTAAGCCGAATTTAAGAAATGGGAAGAACTACTTAGAGCCAATGTCATTAGCACCATAGGGAATAGGGATCACATCAATGCTTGCCTTTGCCACATGCTCTACAACTTGTCCACCCGTCAACCATTCAACTTAGCCTACTACATCGCTAGGAGAATGATTGATATCCCAACTCAAGGATCGGTTGCTCTTCCATACGGGATGCTTCTCACCCGTCTCTATAGAGCCTATGCCCCAATTCCACCAAGCCCAAAAGGGATGCACCTTCACTATGAGCTCATCCCTCACATTTTTGTGCCCTTGAGTGACGCGCGAGTTGCTAAGACAAAAGGCAAGAGAGCAAAACCTCCAACTCCATCATCATCATCATCAAATAGCTCCGAGGATGGCCTTCCAAACTCTCGCCTTCCACCTCATGAGTATTATGCATCTCTTCCCGAGATTGAGAATGAATCCGGTGAGTTCAAGCAAACCAAGGGGATGTTCAAGTGCCTTGGTAGGATGATGAACAAGATTTACAAGAAATTGGACAAGTAAAGGTCCTTTTAAGGAGTGTTTGGAACAATACATTATCTCTAATGTTTGATACAATTTGGTTGTTTTTATTTTGTAGGATGATAATATAACTCAAAACAATGATGTATGCTAACAATCTTATGCAGGGGGATAGCACTAGTATGCTATCAAATTTTACCCATTTTCACTATAATGTGAAAATCGCTAGGCCTTGCTCAAAATCTATGCTCCACTATATTTGTGTATGTGTTATTTACTTTTCCTAACTAGAAGTAATTAATGTCACATGTTTTGAGCAAAATTTCAGGTTTCGAAATATCCCCTGACACTTAAAAAAGTGTTATATCCTTTTACGGTGTCCACGGATCGAGACGGCACCAATTTTTGGTTCCGTCATTATGAATTGGTACCGCCGTGCACATGCAGCGGACCAGCGGCACCCTTTTAAGGGTTTTGCCTGTAAAATTTTGGTGTCGTGGATCCTCCGGTAACTTTTCGAATTTCGATTATTTCGACATTCCAAATTACCATACATTGCTTGTAAGTTAATCTTAACTAGTTTGTACCCATATTAGAACTAGTATAACATACTTAGGCATATAGAAATCCACTTCCACCAAAATTCAAAAATTTGAAAAATTCACCCAAGGAGCCCTTTTGCATAAAGGAAGGAACCAAAATTTTGGTACCTTGCAATCCGTGGGTAATCGATTGTTAGGATCTTACAATCATTAGAACACATTTATTGCAAATCTTTGCCTCTTCACTCCATCCTCTTGTATGGCTTGACTTGGGTGATATGACTAGCATTTAACCCACTTCCAAATCATTAGGAACCTCATCCCTTCTATGGTTTAACATCAAATCAAACACATTTCTCCATAATTTTCACTTCTATAAATTAAGAGGTTTTACCATGATCATCTTCACACCTTCTTCATTCTTACCATCAACTAGCAAAACACAAGTCAAAATGACAAAATCTTCACCTTCAACCAAGCCTTGCAAGAAAACCGCTAGGATTAGCGTAAGACCTTGTTGTTTTGTCAACTTGAGCTCCTCATCCGAGTCATCTCCACTCACCATCTCATCTCCCATAAGGGATGACACAACCTCACCTTGGCTACTCCTACTCCATCACCCATTGTCATCACCACTCCACCACCACAAAGACACCAACCTCACACACCACCGGCACCCTCCAAACATCAAAAACACCATCACCACCAAAATCTCCAACCCTCATCCCATTGGAGTTATTTTCCACACCTCCCACTTCTCCAAATCCTTTCTTGGAGGACTTGGAAGATTTGCCTCCTAGGCCAAATCATCCACCACCATTGCCATCATTTGGCACTATTGAGCGGATTGCTCATGAGTCTCCTAGACCATCCTTTGACCCAAACGCCCCGTTAGGGCCAAGACCTCTTCTCTTCCACCCCATTCACAAAGACATCCATGGTCCTTTGTATGGGGATCAACCACTCCCTACATCAATGTCCCCTCACATAGAGGACATTGAGGAGTCCATGTGGGATGATCATCCCACAAGAGAGGAGATTCAAGCGGAACTCCAACATCTCCACCAATTCTCAAATATGGTGGATTCTCACCTAAGTGAGACTATGCAAATGCAAAGTGCTTTGCTAGCCTCCATAATCACCACCCCAAACACCAACACCAACATCAACACATCTACCATTCCACCACCACAACCTCATCAACCATACTACCCCTAGGCATGGTTGCTCAACTTGTGAGCAAACCGCCCAAACCGTTGATCGGACCGGGTAATGGTCCATGAATTCCAAGAGGAAATGAGGTTCATCCTCAATCACATCCTTGAGCGACTCAACGCTCTTTCTCATCCACCATCTCATTAGAATGGTCCTAGATTAGCTTTTTTAAGCATTTTTTTTTTTACTTTTTTAGGATTTTTATTTTTTTTTATTGTACTAAAACACTTCATTGTGTTCTCTTTTCATAGTTTTTAAATCATGAAAAATTTTAACTAATGAATGGTGTTTTCTATATTGTTGGTGCTTATTACATAGTGTTTGGAAATTCTTATGAATGATGATTATTATTTATTACTAACAAATCTTTTTGTAGCTTTTTCACAATCCATGTATCTTCCCATTGGCACCCAATTTGGGGAGCTTTGATCGAGGGAGATAATGGCTCGGCTCATTATACATTCCGATCGCATCTTCTTTTGTTGAGACAAAAGGGAGAAATATATAGAACTTGGTTATATTTGACTTTTACGAAAAGTCAAGCGCATACATTGACTTTACGAAAAGTCAACATGATACTTCATTGGTAATACTTGACTTTTCGAAAAGTCAATCGCATACTTTGACTTTCGAAAAAGTCAACATCATGCCTCAACTAGTGAAGACTTTGACTTTACGAAAAGTCAAACATCATACACTTGCATTATCATTTCTTTTCAAGTTCTAAAACTAATATTTTATAACTCTTGTACAATCTTTGTATCTTTTATAAAATAAAATTTATATTTTGTCCTCAACAAAAGGGAGATTGTTAATACAAATATCGTCATTAAACGTTATTTATATTTTTGATCTTTACCTAAGTTTTGTTAACGACAAAAGTAAATTTAATTTTATAAAGCTTAAAGCTTGTCAAGTTTAATAGATATTAAAACAAGCTTTTTCAAACAATATCTTCATCACTCAAGCATTTACATTGTGATTAATCATATCTTAATATGACTCTAACCATAATGTATGATAGTAGTTTTAGAATGTTTTAGTTTCTTAAAACTAAACATTACTTATGTATTTGCATATTTCTAAAAATAGAAAAACAACACATGACATCATGTGATGCATCATGGAAATCATTGGAAGATTTCATTAGATATTTTGTGTAGATTTGGACTCTTCATATCTTACACAATCTTGCATAGATATGGTTGACTTTGGCAAGATCTTGATATCTTCTTTGTCGGACCTCGGCGGCACCAAAAGCTATAACAGGCGGAACCCTTTTAAGGGTCCGCGGTCCGTGGTGCCCTGCTGATGGTTTTGGCTATAAATAGCAAAGCCAAACCAAGTAGTTTTTCATCCCTTTCTATCATACTCTCATACATATCTTCTCTCTAACCTTTCTAACTCAGTTTCATATCATATTAGTGATCTCTTTTGTAGCAAAGAAGATCAAGTCACATTCAAGCTTCAACGAGAAGTTGGAAGTCTTGTTTGTTTAGTGTTGTATGATCTTGTGTTGATTCATACTTCATTGTTGTACTAAACTATCATAATCTTGTGAGTGTGAGTGGTTAGTATTTTAGTCCTCAAAATACATTGTGTGTGGGAGTGGTTGTACCCTTGGAAAGAACTCGACATTTAGCTTAGTGTCGGAAATAGTGTAAGCGAAGTGTAAAGGTTTCTCCACCGGTGAAAGGAGCTTGTTGACTAGTGAAGTTAAACTCTCGAGTGTGAGACTCGGGGAGTGGAGTAGGGCAAGGAGAAAGAGTCCTTGTAGACCGAACCACTATAAACAACTTGTTGTGGTTTGATCATTTCTTTCCTTATTTACTCTTTACATATTGCTTACATATTTCATTAACATATCTAAGATCAATATCAATTGATCTTTCAATAAGTTTCAAAACAAAGTTTTTAATTGGTAAACTATTCAACCCCCCTTCTAGTTTTCTACACAAACAACTTTGGGAAGGGGGAAGGTAAGTAAGTCAATATAATTGTATTCGTTGGTTAGTGGTTACAACTATTTTCACCTCTTACATATGTGTTTGTATTTTCTAGGTTCCGTAGAAGCTCAAATCCCTAGAACTCTGTAATTCGAAGTTGAGGACCCTAGACCTTAAGGTGACTCAGAATCTTCTAAGGTTAGACCTTAGAAGATCTTATAATCTAGTAGAACTTTAGGTCCCCGTTGGATGTTTGAAAAAGCTTGTCTATTTAAACTTAGGTCACTGTAAGATTTTAAAATCTATTTCATTTATCCAGCATTTGGAGTCACTTGAGGTTCTTAGTCTAAGTGACATGCATATGAGGGAGTTCATAGGTATAATACCATGTCGCTCCAACAATAGTTTGCTTGAGCTTAATATTTCATATAACGGTATTGATGAACTACCTGAGTCAATTGGAAGTCTTCATAAGCTAGTTTTTCTTGATCTCACTGGTTGCAAAAAACTCAAGCTTCTTCCAGAAAGCTTTTGTTGTTTACATTGATTAAGAACTCTTTTCCTTCAAGGCACTGGCATAGAGGCATGGCCGTCTTTGAGAGTGTGCAAGGCGAGTGACCGCTCAGGGTCCTAATATTTTTAGGGCCCCAAAATTTGTCCCGTTAATAATTATATGCATGTGTAGACATATTTTTCACGAAGAAAAAAGTATTTAGATGGGAAAATATCTTAAATGAATAATATGTTAGAATGTTTAGATAACTAATTGCATTATATCTTATAAACGGTGACACTTTATATATAATATTGCTTAACGAAATGCATCATTATATAACTTCATACAGGGCCCTCAAAAATTTCGCCGATTCATGGGACGACCCTGCATAGAGGATTTGCCTGATGACTTTAGCCTTGTAGAATGTTTAGAGATATTAAATTTAAGGGGTTATGGTACAAAAAAGATACTAAAGTTTTTCAAATTTGTTCTAAGTTACTACAGTTTCATTTTGTTCATCTAGGTTACTGAACTTTGAAACTTTGTTTACTCAGGTTACTGAACTTATCCAAAAATGTACATTCAGGTTACTCGAACTAACACTAAATTTATCGAGCGTATGCTTCCCGAAAGTTCAGTAACCTGGATGAACATAATGAAACTATAGTAACCAGTGACGGAACCAGAAAACTTGATCACGAGGGCATTTAACATTAATTTTTTTTGAGGTAATATAAAACAAGTCGGGTCGGGTCAAGTCAAATTTGAGTAAATCAACAAAGTTGCGATCATTAAATACAACAAAAATACTATACTTCAATGCAATAACATTTATTTTATATAAGCGAATATGTTTATAAAACAAATGACTTGGATTTTTTTATCAGATTGCATGCGTTATTCAAAATAAGTAACCTTATGACACCGAAATATAATATTTAGACAAAATAAATACGGAGTAAATAAAAAAGTTTCTTAAACATACTACATAAAATATTAGTATTTAATTAATTGAATGTTTTTGTCTTTTTGTTACTCTTTTTTTTACTGAAATAAACAATCATTTCAATTACAACGGTTTTCACTATGATTTTTGATAATCTTAAAGAGTGTGGAGGGCACTCTTACGAGTTTCCTGGGGGCACCGCACATTTTTTCTACCAATTATATTTATTTTCTACATACTTCGTGTGTTCACTAAGAGTTTTATGAGGGGCAAAGCCGCCCGATACCTTACACATAGGTCCGCCCCTGATAGTAACTTAAGACAAATTTTTGGAAAACTTTAGTAATTTTTTTTATCATAACCCTAAATTTAAGTCATACAAATGTTAAACATCTCCCTGATAGCATTTTTACATTAAAACGTCTGAAAACTCTCTTTCTTAGTGGTTGTGGGGATCTTGAGAAGTTATCTAAGGATCTTGGCCAATTAGAAGCCTTGGAGGAATTAGATCTATCACGTTGCAAGATAAGAAGTATTCCAAGCAGCATTTGTATGTTGAAACGTCTCAATTCGTTGGACCTGGAATATTGTGATCAGCTTAAGACATTGCCTGTACAACTAGGAGATTTAGAAGAGCTATGTTACAGGTACAGGCATAAGTCATCTTCTAAAGAGCATTTTTTTGTTAAAAAGTCTGAAAATCATTGGATTTGAACCAAGCGACCCAATACTAGATGATTTTTTTCATCAATATTCGACTAATATGAGAAGGGTTAATAGTGCAGAAAGCATCTGGCTTTCACTTTTTCTTATTGTGATAATAAATTTTTTTCTTCTTATTGTAACAAAATAACTTAATGACTATTATTGTAACCAAATAATAGTCATTAAGAAGTAATGCTAATCGTGGTAATTAACTATGCCACGTGGCATATTTGGTTACAATAATAGTCATTAAGAAGTTATTTTGTTACAATAGGAAAAAAAGTTTATTGTCACAATAGTAAAAAGTGGAAAGTTTGTATGTTTTCCAGACCATTAACCCGTATGAGAAACATTACACACTCTGGGAAAAACCATTAACTTCTCTTAGTTGTCTTAAGTTGGTGTTACAGTTACGAGTTATCCAATATTATGCAAAAGTTGAGCTTAAAAAGATAAAGAATGACAAATAATAATAGAGTTACATGTTTACATAAATAACCACAGATCACAATGTGATCTTCCATCATCTTTTGCAATTATGATGTTTTTTAGTTGTTTAAATGATATATTTATCTTTTGCAGAAATTGCGGCTTACATAGTGTATATATATGTTGAAGATGGTTGAGTAAAAGAACTATGTGTTTTGCTATAAACACAGCTTGTCGGCAGATGTTTGGTTCGAACTTGACTTTGATTTTGAGGTTTGGGGTTCATCTTCCGGTTCTTTTCATATGGGTGGGCGCCCTTAATTTGTTTAAACGTTAGGTGTGTTAGGCTAAGATTATTCTGAAATGTTCAAGCACAAGTCCAACATAATTATTTATGAAGAAGTTCAATGACTGTTTTGAGACTTTAAACCAAGATTGTTTTAGGCTTGTCGCAGTGGAGTATGTGAAATCGGTTGGGCAACACCAAAATTGATGTTTGACCGATGTCAAGATCGGTTGGGTACCAATGTGGGAGATAGGTTGGGAGATCGGTTGGACAAGAATTTTGTGGACATCGAGTGCTTTGGACTTTCGATATTGGAGCAAGGTTTAGCCTTCCCAACGCACCTGAATAATACAAAAAAAAAAAAGAAATCCTTGGTCATTTGAGGCATCCGGGTTGTCTCGGGGTTCTTTGGAGAGAAATGGCGTGGTGCGAGGTTGTCCCAGGTTGTCTCAGGTCACCACTGGGACTAGCCTTATATTTCAATGTTGTTATGGTCGTGAAGGACTATCAATGTTGTTAGGTTGACATTTTGCAACCATCATGTATAACTCAAATGGATCTTATTTCTTCAGCGCCACAAGATATGACTAGCTAGCTAAATGTGTTCCTTTTTCTTTTATATTTCCATTTAATGCAAGAGATGGCTTCATAAGTCAATCACTACTCTCGTATGTGCCCAAAAATTTAAAGGAAGTTATATTTTTATAAATAAGTAAAACTATCATTAGATCTTTTCTAACAAGTGGTTGTGATCAAGTCGTCAAATACAATGTGATGCATGTATATTGTATTGTATATAGTGAGATTGTAGTAGTTTATCTAAAAACTATACTAGTATCATCATTCATCAAAACATCAAGTATTTAGATTTGTGTTTTCCAATTAACGTGCCCACAAAGCCTGGACCCTTTAGGCCATAGATAGTGCTCAACATTATAACACCCATTTATGATTTATAGCCATCATTAAGCATGGAATGACAAGTCACCATGCATCTCAAAATTATGATACCCATTTTGGCAGTTGGGCTAAATATTGTGTCGGTCCTTCATATTCATTCTAAAAGTTACAACGATTTTAACTGTAATGTGTGAAAGTAACTAGTTGGTATTTGGTAAAAGTGCATAAAAGTATCTCATTATCATCACACTTGTTGCAGTCTGTAAAACCTTTTATGTGGTAAAATTATGTTACACTTTCAAGTTTTAATGACAAAATAACGTGTGGAAACTGTCATTATCAATTGCAATTTAATTGATCACACAAAGTTTGATGTACGGCTATGCAAAAGAAATAACCATCAAATAGAAAACATGAAACTGCATAAAAATGCAAATAAATTTCAGTTACAACTGTTTGCATGTTAAATGAACAAAACTGTTACTAGATTGCAAATTTATACATTAACATGCCTTTAGGTCACTATTATAGTATTATCACTACACTTAAGTTGTACATTTTTACCTATACTTTGATTTATAATTACTGTATAAAGTCACTAAAATGTTAAATGGCCTAAAGAAAAGTTATAAAAATACCAAATATTGAAACTTTATACATGACAAATTTTAACCAATGAAATATATACCTCTGCAGCTTTAATCCAAACAATTTTGGCCATGGTAAAAAGGTTTCACATTATTAAATGACACAAAACCAGTTAGTTGGTTAAACTCAAGGACTCTTTTGTCTTTTTGACCAAAATAACTACATTTTGATTCCCGGCTAACCCCCTCATACCCCACTACACCCACTCAAAACTTAAAAACTAACCATAGTCAACATTAAAACCAACCATAGTTAAGTTAATTCACTATTAAACTCACTCTGACTCTGTTCCCATAACCCCCCACTCACACTCATTTCAGTTTCAGTACCATTTTTTACTTTCTTTGCTAACTTGCACCACCATGGGCGCACTACGCACCGTTATCCTAATCCTTGCTTTTATCGCCACCCTTACCGTCGTTAATTGTCACAATATCACTGCTATTTTATCTGCATTTCCTGAGTACAGCGAGTTTAACAACTACCTTTCGCAAACGAAACTTGACGACGAGATCAACAGCCATGAAACCGTAACCGTTCTTGTGTTGAACAATGGCGCTGTTTCGGCACTCGCTGCGAAACATCCGCTTGCGGTTATGAAGAATGTGTTGAGTCTGCATATTTTGCTAGATTACTATGATAACAAGAAGCTTCATGCCATTCCTGACGGTAGTACGCTCTCAACCACCATGTACCAGACCACTGGAAATGCACCAGGTAATAGATTAAGAAGTTTCACATAATATGCAACATGACAAAATATTACTAAAACTAACTATGTGTGACTTTTTAATTTGTTATAGGTAATGTAGGATTTGTGAACATAACAGATTTGAAAGGGGGAAAGGTCGGCTTCGGCTCGGCGGCTTCCGGCTCAAAGCTAGACTCATCCTACACCAAATCTGTGAAACAAATTCCGTACAACATCTCAGTTTTGGAAATCAACGCGCCTATTATCGCGCCGGGGATTTTAACTGCCCCGGCGGAATCAGCAAATGTCAATATAACCGGCTTATTAGAAAAAGCCGGTTGTAAGACATTTGTAAAATATATAACCGACACAGGTGTGGTAAAAGTTTTCTATCTGGCTGCTAAGAAGGGATTAACACTGTTTGCTCCATCAGATGAAGCTTTTAAAGCCGCAGGTGCTCCAGATCTGAGCAAACTATCAAATGCAGCTCTTGTGGCTTTGTTACAATACCACGCGATGGCGCGTTACGCTCCAAAAGGCTCGTTGAAGACCACGAAAACCTCGATGACTACACTTGCTACTAGCGCTGCTGGAAAGTATGCTATTTCGGTTAAAACTGCTGGTGATGATGTTAGGTTGGATTCTGGTGTTGCTACTTCGCGTTTGGCTAGTACGGTGCTTGATTCAACACCGTTGTGTATTTTTACTGTTGATAGTGTGCTTTTACCAACGGAGTTGTTTACCAAAGCACCCTCTCCGGCGCCAGTGATGTCGCCAGAGAGTTCGCCGGCGCCAGCGCCTGCTGATTTCTCACCTGAGCCGGCAGTGGCGCCAGCACCATTGGATGCACCTCCGGCGGCTCCAGCAGAGGCGCCGGTTGATGGTCCTGCTCCGTCAGATGGGCCTACCGCGGATTCAGAAAATAGTAATGCGAGTAATGGTGCTAACGGCTTTGAAGCTCCGTCAGTGATTTTAGGGTCATTTACCACGTTAATGTCGATTATGATGGCTTATGTTATGTGTTAAGTCTTCATTTTAAGTGTTTTTACGGTTAAATTTTCATTTATTTTGGTTATTTTTGTGTTTAGGTTATTGTTTAGGGTTGGTTAAGTTAAGTTAGATGCGTATTTTAGCAGCAGATGCATGATGGTGTAATAACATTGAAATATGCGAGGAGTGAGTGTGACTTTGAGTGATTTCAGGGGTGATACTGATTACCGAGGAATGCTTTTGTTGATTCAAGTTTTCGTTTGTCTTTCTTTTATTTATTCGAAAGTGTTGCTCAGTATTATTTGTACTTGCACATTTCTTATCTTGTTACATACATGTGATTTAACTTTCTATACATATTCCAATAAAAAAAGTTTACTAGTAACAAAAACAGTCGCATACTATGTTAAGATGAGGAGCTATGTGCTTTGTACTGGTTTGCAATTTCTAATTTCTTGTACCAAAAAAGAGCTATAGATAATTTGCTTTCAACTCGAAAAGAGAAATGATTTGTGGTCCAAATACGGTGTTTGCTCATTCACGTACTCGTCTATACTAATTTACATATAAAAACAATGGATAATGTATGATAGGTTATCTAAAAGTAATGTTTAATAACTAACTTTAAAGTGTTTTACTCTTTCCGTTTTGAAATTATTGTTTATATATATATATATTATTTTTTTATATTTTAAAATAATTGTTTATTTTCATTTTAACTAACAAAAAGAGAATTTAGTGAAGAAATAACTTAAATTTATAATTGGCCTCACTTTTTTAAACTTTGTGACTTAAGTTAATTAAGTCATCAAATAGATGTTTGTTTAGTGCTTAAAACTAACATATGATCTTTTAGAAAAAGCCAGTAAGATCAGTGTCTACAAATTAAGTTCATCCCTTTTATATTAATTTTGCATATTTACTTTCCCACTTCTTAACCTTATTTCAAATAAAAAGATACAACAATTTTTTTTCTAATTCTGACATTTTATTCAGCACATAAAAAAAATATCATTTATTCATCTACAAACAGATAATATATATCTAGACAAACAGTTTTATTTAACAGAACTTAATAAAAAAACTAAACAAATAGGCCACTTTTATGTTTTTATTATATAAATCATCTGTTTATCAAAATTAATTTATAAGTGATCAAAGTATTATTTATATTCGTTTACTCATATTTTGGTCAAATATAATCTAAATAATAATCAGATGAAAAGAATGAACGTAACACTAATACATCAAATTAATACAAATGAAAAATTTGTTATTATTTGAGTTTTTTACTTGTAATAATAATATAAATTTTCAGTTAAACTAATGATATAATTTGTATTTTACATAAGTTTTTCATTTGTATTGTTTGTATAAGTTAGAGGTTGGTTATTTGTTTATATTTTATAGTTTTGGTAAAAATATTTGGCCATAATCGATGTAAACGAAAATAAACATATAGTTGGCCGACATATAAGTTTATTTAATATGTGAATGTCTTATATGTAAGATTGCGAAACTTAGGTGGCCTCCAAATACTTCCCTTAAAATAATATAAAACATTAATTAGCATGACGATCGGATGTTAATTAATTCATATGTCTCAAATAACTATCTATTTTGAAAATGCACGTGGTTTAAAAAAAAATGCTCACTAACTATATTGTTCACCGATGTAATATCAACTCTACTCACAATAGTCTTTTCAGATTGGTTAAAAATAAGATGTCTACACTTATTTTAAGACAGTCTAAGCACGACATATAAGCACTTATTTTAAAACGGAGATAGTATAAGTTCGTTGCATCTGCCACAATATCACACCAATAGTTCACACCATGAGTTGATCTTATGTAATGAGTAATATACATTGGTAACAAATAAAAATATAACAAAAATGTCCATTTTCATTTTCTTTAATTAATAAAAATGATCAACTCAGAAGAAAGTATAAAGGGCCGTTTGTTTCGTTATAATAAAAAATGGTTTGGTGGTATGTTAACAAATTGGTACAGATTCAAGACTTAATAAGTTTAAAGAATTAAGAACTTAACAAAAAATGTGGTTAAAGGTGAAATGCCACTCGAACCTAGAGCTAGCTGGTTCTCCTCGAAATGCATTGAGGCGCAACAATTGACTGGTAAAAAGAAATAAAAATATAACTAAAATATCCATTTTCATGGACTTTAATCAATAAAAATGATAAATTCTACAGAAAGTGTAATGGCCGTTTAGATCGTGGAATTTAAAATGATGAAATTTCAAATTCCTTAGAATTTTAAATTCGGAGTAATTTTAAATCCTAGAAATTAAAATCCTCTTATGTGATTAGCGCCTTAATTTTTTGTGGCTAAAGATTAAAATTTAAATTACCCACTTTTTCAAGGAATTTTAAATGTCCTCATTTAAGCCATTTCGTTAAAAATAAATGTATGTCAATAGGCTAACCCAACAAACATGAAATTTCAAATTCAAATACTTTCAAATTCTTACAATTTTTTTCAACCAAACAGCCGAGAAAACAATGTGAGCCAAAATAAAGTCGGTTCATGATTATGCTTAGAGCATGGGGTATGGTTGATTTCGTTTCTCGCCGAAGCTGACATGGAGCCTCGCCACTTCATTTCGTGGCTCGCCACGATACCATGCCTCTTCGCCACAAGCAATCTCGCCGTTACAACGAAACACAAAACGACAACTAAAAATCGAATATATCCGTTTCTTTTTCAAACGGTTTAATTTCAAAAAAAAAAAACTTTTTATTTTTAAAATAAAAACTTTACCCACCCTCTTATAAATAATACCTCATTTTCATAAAATCATCCACACTCTTTTCTTTCAAATCATTCACACACTATTCTTTCAACTCTTTACAAAGCAAAAAAAACATGAGTGGTTCGGATTCCGATCTTGATGATATAGAAGATATCAAGATGATTACGAGCAGCTGCAGTTATGGGCAATCGTTGGGAGAAGATGAAGTCGAAAGTTCACGCGGTAGTAATTACATCCGGCGCGACCGTGAAATTCTTGAAAAACGTCTTATATCGGACTATTTTCCGATCCTCCAAAATATCCGAGTACTATTTTAGGCGTCGATTTCGTATGAGCCGTCAACTATTCTTACAAATAGTACAAGGTATTGAAAATTATATTCAAACCGTTGATCCTCTTCCACCGCATTTTGATTTCTTTAGAGTCCCACCCGGCGCGTGTGGTGTAATGAGTATGAGTGTAATTATGAAATGCACATCTGCCGACGCCAATTGGCATCTGCACCGCACTGATGCATTTGATGAATATTTGCAAATGGGGTCACACATCGCACGCGATTGTCAGATTTTTTACTATGTGTGTAATTGAATTGTTTATGCCCGAGTTTTTAAGAAAGCCTAATTTGGGTGACATTCACAATTTATATAACGCACATAACACTGTCCATGGGTTTCCGGGAATGCTTGGGAGCATTGATTGTATGCACTGGGAATGGAAAAACTGTCCCGTTGAGTGGCAAGGGCAATTTCATAGAGGTGATAAAAAATATCCAACTATTATGCTTGAAGCCGTTGCATCATACGATTTATGGATTTGGCATGCATTTTTTGGGGTAGCGGGTGCGAATAATGATTTAACTGTTTTGAATAATTCACCGTTATTCGACGACCTTCTTGATGACATCGCCCCCAAGGTTCCGTTTCAAGTAAACGGTGCAACATTTGAAAACGGGTATTACCTAGTCGACGGATTTACCCAACTTGGTCATCTTTTGTCAAATCTTTCTCCACCGCATATTCGGAGAAAATGCCTTGTTTAAACAAAACAAGAAAGTGCTCGCAAAGACGTTGAAAGAGCTTTCGGGGTCCTTCAAGGACGTTGGCATATTATAAGCCAACCGGCGCGTGCTTGGACTATCAACAAGCTAAGAAGAATCATGTACACGTGCATCATATTGCATAACATGATTTTGAAAGATCAACAGTTTGCGATATCCGAATTGAACGATATTTATGTTTGTCCGCGAGCAAATATACAACGGACATGGATTGAGCGATGCGATCTACAACGAAGAATGCCAAAGAACTGCGTGATAAAGCAACGACGCAAGACTTCAACGAAATATCATTGAGCATGTTTGGCAACTACATCAAGAACAACAACATTAGTTTAAATTTCTTATGTTTTTTATTTCGCAATGTATTTTAAATTTCGTGTGTTTTTTTTTGCGGTATATATTTTTATGTTGTATTTTTATTTTAAATGAATGGAATGAATTTAATTGTGTTTGGAAAATATGGAAAAGAAATAAAATGAGGGTGGGTGGGGCCCAAATGAAGAGAAGTGAGTAAGTTGTGATTGGGGGGTATTTTTTAGTTAGTGTGTTTGAGTGATGTGGAGGTGATGTGGCACACGTAGGGCCCAAATGAGGAGAAGTGGTAAACTCATGATACCCCATGCTCTTATGCACAAAAACTAATTCATGATCATGTTTGTGTCCTATACCATTTCATAAATTTCGGTAGCCCGACCTCATCACCACAAACACCTTAAAGCATACATATAAAATACATATGTATCAGTAGTGTATATAATTATACTCAAGCTATATATTATGTTTATACATACAGGACCGTCCTATGAATCGGCGAAATTTTTGAGGGTCATGTACGAAATTATATAATGAGGCATTTCGTTAAGCAATATTATATATAAAGTGTTACCGTTTATAATATGCAATTAGTTATCTAAACGTTCTAACATTTACTCATTTAAGATATTTTCTCATCTAAATATTTTTTCTTTCGTAAAAAATATGTCTACACATGCATATAATTATTAACGAGACAAATTTTGGGGCCCTAAAAATTCTAGAGTCTTGAGCGATTGCTCACCTTGCACACCCTCAAAGATGGTCCTGTATACATATAATAAAAGTGATTGGAATTTTGTGACCCTCATTAACCAATAACCATGTACTAAACACAACCCTGTTTGTGCCTATTAAGAAATATAATGTAGTTAACTATATTTGGACAAGTATTTCAAATCTAGGTTGTTTTGTTTAACAAGCCAAGGTAAAAGGTTAAATGTTCAATATTAAAAATCGCTTTATTTTAGCATGAAAAATGCGAAGCACAATATCTTCAAGTAGACCGACATTTCACTAGGAAATAAAATTAAAACAAGAAGATTCTAAAGACAGCAATAAATTTCGTTGTTGTTGTTGGCGTATGTGGTCGAACGTCCCTCCGTCTGGCAGAATCATTGGCCGGATGGCACGCTCTGCAGTCTGGACGGTAATTAACAGTGACCGACCATGTCAGCAGATTTTACGGGATTTTCTTATCACGTGGCCTACTAGATAGAGTGGCTATAGACCTACAGGCAGGTAATATAGGTCTGCGGAAACAGTAGCCGAACAATAACATAGGTATAAGGTTGAGGTAGTATAAATACCCCAACACATTTAATGTTTTGTATTAAGTTTTTCACCTACACTTACTCTCGCATTTATTACTATATTAATTACCCTCCACTTATTCTCACGCCGGAGCTTGGTCTCGGGATAACACCCGGGGCGAGGCTAACGCGTCTATGCATTGTGCAGGAAGAATCTGATCCTTTCACGGACAATTGAATTTCTGGACGACGAATTTGCTTTAACAAATTGGCGCCATCCGTGGGACCCAAATTCATTCTACCAGAGAATTGAATGACAGGTCCGGAACAAACGCCTCCACCCGGACCCCTTCCTCCGCCAGAGCCAATAAGCGGAAGTGAGGTCACGAATAATCAAACTCCCGGAATACCGAAACAGATACAAGCTCAGGTGGCGTCATTAGAGGCTCTTATCAAGAAGTACAACGCCACGGGAGCCAGTGCCATTAAACTTATCCGGCTGACATTCGGAGTTGACGACGATGAACAAGAAAAGGATGTTGAGCTAGCCCCCAAGGATGATCTTAGTAAACCACACAAGGAAGTGGCTAGGTTACCCTTCACAAGAAGGATAGTAGAATTCGCCGGCCCCAAGTATACCATGCCCACTAACCTGAAGTTGTATGATGGATCAGCTGATCCGGATGATCACATCAACCGTTTTGTAGGGGCAGCGAACCAAGGGGAATGGCCAATGCCGGTATGGTGCAGAATGTTCCAGCAGACTATGGACGGAGCTGCTCAGGGGTGGTTCAGTAACTTAGAACCCGGGAGCATTGATAGTTGGGACGACCTCAGAGAACAATTTACTACAAGGTTTGCTCTACGGCAGAAAAATATAAAAGATCCCACAGAAATCACCCGGATTGTAAGGAGGGCGAATGAGGCCCTACCGGACTTCAAAGAACGCTGGACTGACGAGGCCAGCAGGATACCGGGAGTTCCAGAACTCATGAAGATATCGGCATTCATGGGTGCTCATCGGTGCCCCGATTTGGCTAAGAAATTTTCTGATCAAGTCCCAAAGTCTGTTAAAGAAATGATGACTAGGGTAGATGATTACATCCGAGCAGAAGAGGCTTATAAGAACACGGAATTACCAAAGGGAGAAGCATACGAGTTGTCCGAGGGAAACCTTCCGCGACAAGAGATCGGAACTCTAGAGGGGATTGGGGACGAAGAAGGAATGATCGGAGGCCTGGGAAAGAAATGATTCCGAGCATAGGAGGTTTTTTCCCGCACGTTGCCCCAAAGTGGACGCCGCCCCAAAAGGAGTTCAGTAAGAACGATCTCAACAAGCCCGACAATCACAGGTCATGCTCTCCGTCTATCCAAGCAGCCTAAAGAGATATTGGCCACCGAGCACCACCTAAACTTACCTCCACCTCCTCCCTTACAAGGAAAACCAAGCAAGGAAAACAAGGGCAGGTTTTGTGAATACCATGGAGAGAGAGGTCATCTAACCAGCGACTGTTACCACCAGAAAAAACAGTTGAAAATGGCCCTTGAATCGGGAAAGTTGGATCACCTGGTAAAGAACGTACAACAGAGAGGAAGAGAAAGGCCGAGAGGTAATAACGGGAAAGGAAAAGTGATCAATATGGTCAACCATTACGTTGAAGACCGGAAGAGGAAGGCCAGGTTTTACGACGAGGATTGTATGAATGTCCCCATACCATTTCCCCGGATAGCCACGGACGACTTGTCCGAGGATCCGTTGATTTTGGAAGCGGAAATAGAGGGTTACTTGGTCCGGAGGGTGTTTGTGGATGAAGGTGCCTCCGTCCAGGTGATGTATGAACACTGCTTCAGTAACCTGTGTCCATCCATTTGGTCCAGGATACAAGAAACTAGCTCATCGTTGGTGGGGTTTTCCGGAGAAGTCATCCAGCCTCTAGGGAAGATTGAGTTGGAGGTGCGTTTTGGAGATCATGGTTTGTTCAGGACGGTGATTGGTGCTGAAAACAGTCAAGCTATCTCACACAAGCTAGCCACTTGTGAATGGCTAACCGTAAGAAGCTTAAACCTGCTTAAAACACAAATACAATGAAGTCCTGGAATATAATGAATTCCCGGGTCGTTAAGTCCCACGGAGACTCAATGGTGTGTAAACACTAATTCAGATGATAGAATGATCACTAAGGATAGTGATCAGTAAGGATTTTGGATGAGAAATTACACTACTGAATGATTGGAATGGAATGGAATACAGAATTGGAAAGCACAACAATCAGATAAAAGAAACGTAAAACGTACGTTTAAAAACTACGTATACGTACAAAATAAAAGGTGAAATCTAAGAAATAAAGACCTAAAAATATGAAAATGACATTTTTGAAATCCTAATAATAAAAGAAAATTATTAGAAAAAGAAAATTATTTTTACAACTATTTATTTAATTATTATTAATTAAAAACTATTTTAAACTATTTATAAATAACCTAAAATAAAAGAAAATACAAAATAAGGCTAGAAAAATAAAATTATGATTTAGAAAAATCTAAAATATTATGAAACTAATTTTAAAATTAAAAATATATTTTTTACACTTTTTATCTAATTATTACTAATTAATTATTATTTAAAATACACTTAAATACTAGAAAATATAAAATAAATCTGGAAAAATGAAATTTTAACTTGGAAAAATCTAAAATATGATAATACTAATTTTAAAACTGAAAAGATATTTTTTTATGATTTTTAATTATTTATTACTAATTAATTACTATTTTTAACTATTTAAAATTCTAATAAATACTAAAAATATTAGGAAAATTATGAAACTTTTTCTAAAAATAACTTAAGGTGACAGAAAACTAAGAAAAATATAAAAACAAGATTTGCTTATTAATAAGATGAAAAGAAAAATCAAAAAGCTAAAAACTATTAAATAAACGCTATCACTATTTTTAAATTGATGTTTTTTGGTTTTCTTTTGAAAACTGTTTAACTACTGATTATATGAAATTTTAATAAACACAAAATTTTACAAACTACAAATAAGTCGATTGAGAAGCTTAGAGCCAATGATGAGCTTAAGAGCTTATTTTGGTGAAACAAGCTCGCATAAGCTCACAAACTGAAACAAAAGCTCAATAAAGATGCAAACAAGCTAGATGAACTGAAATGAAGCTAAAAGATACGAGATAAGCACCTCGATAAGCTAATAACAAACAAATAAGCACTTATGTCAAACACGTAAATGGGACAAGATTAGAGCTTATTGCGTACTAGCAAACAAGCTAGAAAATGAAAACCAAGCTTGAGACTTCAAGATGGCTTGGTTGGCTTTCAAAGAACTAAGAATCACAAGCTTTGGCCAACTAATAAGCTCTGTGCAAGCTTATCAAGTTGGACCACCCAACTGTGCACAGGGCACCATTTCAGAACATGCACTCACAATAAGCTAATTAAAAAGCACTTAAAAAGCTGATTAACAGAGAAATAGTATTTTTCTAATTTAGTTTAGCAACTGAACTTTAATACCCCAAAGGATTTTAAGCTAAAACTCACTATTAAACTCACACTGAAATTATCTATTTTAATCAAAAACGACCAAATGCAAATTTTTGACTTTTGTAAAAACTAGAAGAGTTGACTTATATGAACTTTGATTTGATCCTGTGGACTGAATAAGATGTATTAAAGTATATAAAGACTGATTTGATCAATTTTAACAACTTATAAACACAACATCATGACCATGAATCATTAAAGTCCAACAGTGAGTGAACAAGATTTGATCAAAAGAGATTTTGACTTTTGCTTAATCAAGGTCTGTGTTTCTTGGTTTCTTTGAGTTATTTAGACCAAGTGTGATACAAAGCAATAACAAGCAACCACTCAAACAACCTTTAAGACAGTTTAACTCACAAATCCAAACAAGACTTTTTTAGACTGTTTTGATGTTTTTCAAAGAAACTCACAGATTAAAACCATGTAATTAATTGCAGACCTAATATTATCACTAAACAAGACTAAAGAAACATTAAATAACAACTCTAACAACATAAGACCAAGAAATTACAACTAAGCTAATTTAACTGTCTAAAATGAGATTTTAATAAACTTAAAATTTAAAGAACAACAAACCGATTTTAATGATTAAATACACTTAACTAAGACTAATTAACAAAGAAATGTAATTTTAAGCTAATGAACAACTACAATAGTGAAATGCCAAAATGATCAAAAGTGCTTACACATAGCTATCCAACTGAAAACCAAGAACTAGGAACCAAGAACACTCCTATAGGCTTACCACTAAGCCACTAACCCAAGGCCATCCAAAATTCACCGCCCAACCGTGAACACCATTTCCATATGACTTTGATTTTCACTAATTATTTGGTATTTTGGTAATTTTATATTTTTACTTCTAAACTGGATTTTAAGATATCTAATAGCTTTTATAAGCTATCTAGGAGCTTACATGTGCTTATTCAGTCCATGATAACACCTAAAAACAAAATTCGAATCATATGAGATTTTGAGCACTTGAAAATTTGAATAAACTGAAATGAAACTTAACACTTGAAATTGATACTTGTAAAAGGTTTATAATACAATGACAACTTGAAATACAAAGCTTGGAAACTAAAACAGACACTGAAATTCAAAATTAATCTAAAACGACATGAAATTTAAAGATTACACTAGATATATAGATACATTGCTTCTTCCTCCTCTTTTATAGACTTTAGAGACTCTCTGTTGACCTCTCGATTCATTCCCTTCATCCGAGCCATTGAAATCAACCAACTCATCTTACCCGCCCAAGTGGATTTTGGCGCAAAAGTCACATAGAAGGTTTTTGATATTAATTGGGTTGGTTTGAATCAATTAAAGGTTTTTGGGTGTTAGTGGAGGTGGAGGGGACAAGGTAAGGTGAGGGATGTTGAAAAAGTAGAAAAACCATGACTGGTTTTGGGATTCAGAGGTTGAAGAGGAGAGTGAACAGTAGGGCGGTATTTTGCCCGTTTGACTTTTGTTGACCGAGGCAATAATACTAACGGGGGGTCAAAATGGATTGTGACAGGGATCAAAATGTATTTTGACCTAGCTCAAGGGTCAAGGCTCATGTGGGATTGGGCTAAGGGTTGGGCCAACAGGTATATGGATTGGATTTGGGCTTTGGTTTGATATAGGATCCGTTTGGTGTAGCTTATTAACCCAAGGACCAAACTTGCAAATCTGCCAAACATGAGGGACCAATCTTGCAGTTTTCCAAACTTATCACAAGGACCAAACTTGACAACTTTGATAGTACAAGGATAACTTTTGATCACTTTCCATTTTAAAAATATCCAGGGACTATTTTTGCAATTTTTCAAAGTTTAAGGACCTTTTCTGCCATTTGACCAAAAGAAACATTCAAGGACCAAATTTAACAACTTAGAATATTTCAGGACCTTGAATGACAAAACTCTACATTTTGAATTCGAGGGACTAGATTTGACAACTTTTAAAACTTGGGGACTAAAGCGCCAATTTTGCAAACTTGAATCATTTTCATCGATTTTGATATTTTTGCATTTAAAACACATAAAACACCGATTTGTGATATTTTCATTATTTTGATGCATTTTGAGTGTTTTCGGATGATTTTGCGTTTAGATTGTACAAAATGATGAGTATTTAGACACTCATCAATCCCCCTTACTAAGATATTGCTAGTCCCAGCAATGATTTAGATCTTTAATGGATTTTAAAACTCTTTACCAAAAGCCATCATACGGAGTAGCCAATTGTTTTGATTCAAGTAAGAACCTTGGTACAACGATAACCAAATGATTTTGAGCAAATCATAAGTCAGAACGGATTTGATTTGTCTTTACCGAGCCGTTGCTCGGACTAGCCAACTCTTAGATAAATTATCGAATTATCTTTGGTGGTGATTACCAATTATGGTTTTTCCACCTTTACCACAAGCCATAACCTTGGGCTAGCCAACTCTTCACTTTTTAGGATATGGTGAGTTGAATACCATACAATTTTGGGCAAATTGCAAGCCATAAACGGATTTGAGAAATCTTTACCAAGAGCCGTTTGCTCTGGATTAGCCAATCCTTTTGTTTTTAGACATGGCGGATCGACACCATATGATGAATAAGTGAAAACACTTATTCCAAAAAAATTTTGGCCAAAATGGGGAATTAGGCGGTATAATAATATGATAAAATTCGTGAGAATTCCCACACTTAGAAATGAATATTGCCCTCAATATTCAAAGTATCGGCTGCTATGCCGAAACAAAGAACGTAAAGGAAATACTAAGGCCATTATTTGAAAGATTTTTTTTTTTTTTTTTTTTTTTTTGAAAGATTTTATATACAACGGTGTGGCAACTCCCCACACTAGGGTAGAAACGAGAGAAAGAAGATGTAAATATGGGTGAAACCCATATGGTGTGTCTCTTGTTTTTGATTCCCGAGTCACTAGCTTGACTCGATCCCCGCATTCATTGGTTCATGGGGAAAGTTTGTAGATCCGGACAACCAGGGGGACTTGAGCTTTCGAGAAAATCTTCAATCTTGAATTGAAAAGAAGGACTCGATCACCAACGTTGAAAAGCGGTTCTTGATTTTAGAGTCATGAATCTTCTTTGTCTTTGCTTGTAGATCAAAGAGTTCTCGTATGCTTGATCACGAGTTCATTTAATTCATTCATTTGAACTTTTACGTGATCACCGTGTGTCGAATATCGAAATTTGCATGTTTTAAGGCCCAAGATGCCTTGTGCTCTAACTCAATCGGAAGATGACATGCCTTCCGCACACTAAGCTTGTATGGAGTACACCCAATGGGTGTTTTGGAAGTCAGTCGGAAGGCCGAGAGCGTCATCCGGTTTATCCGACCGGGATGCACGATTTTCGCCTCGTCATTTCAAGAATTCTTTTAATACCACGGTTGGAAACTTCCACCGCCCACTTGTTTGGGGTGGTATGCAGAGAGACGGTGGGTAACACCATACTTTTGCATGACACGATCAAATTGGTCATTGCAAAATGTGTGCCACGATCACCGATTATAGCTCTCGGAGTTCCAAACCGGCAAAAGAGATTTTAAAACTTCACAACAACTCGGGCATCATTGGTGGGTAAAGCTTTTGCTTCAACCCATTTTGACAGATAGTCAACAACCACGAGTATGTACTTGTTACCTCGAGAAGATGGAAATGGCCCCATAAAATCAATACCCCAGATGTCAAATATCTCACAAACTTGAATGGCGTTTTGTGGCATTTCATTTCTTTGAGATATATTTCCGTGACGTTGACAAGCGTCATAGGTTTTAACAAAATCGTGGGCATCCTTGTAAATTGTGGGCCAATAAAACCCGAATCAAACACCTTTTTGGCGGTGTAGTTTGGACTATGATGGCCCTCGTGGGTCCAAACATGGCGGTGTGAGAATGTCAATAGCTTACGTCATAAACACACCATCGGATGACTTGATCCGACAGATTTTGAATAAGTAGGGTCGTCCGAAATAATGTTTAACATCTTTGAAGAATTTGTTCTTCCGTTGGGTCGACATCCCTTTCACTATGAAGTTACCCGCATGGTAATTTGCAAAGTCGACAAACCATGGGGTGGTAGAATTCCACGAAAGAAACCGCATTGAGTGTTTCGAGAGGAAATGTTTCATTTATTTCCTTTTTCTCGAAAACATCTTGGTGAGGGTTTTCTAATCAGACGATGATCGCAGCCCGTGTTCTCGAGCTCCTTTTATCACGTATAATGATATCAAATTCTTGCGGTGAGGAGAATCTAACGAGCAATCTCGGCTTTGCATCTTGTTTTGCAAAGAGATATTTTAGAGCCGAATGATCCGTATACACCACGCATTGGTCAAGATTAAGTATGGCGAAACTTCTCAAATGCATACACCACGGCTAATAGCTCTTTTACGTGGTGGTGTAATGAGTTTGAGCTTCCGTCATAGTTTTACTTGCGTAGTGGATAAGGTCGAAAATGCTTATTTCACGTTGCCCTTAACCGCACCGATAGCAAAATCACTTGCATCGCACATGAGCTCAAAGGGTAAATCGATCGGAGCAACGAGAATGGTGCTTCAGATAGCTTTTCTTCAATGTTTCAAAAGCTTCAATACACTCGGGTGAGAAGATAAAAGGAGCATCTTTCTCAAGAAGATGGGTCATAGTCAGGCGATTTTAGAAAAATCTTGTATGAATCTACGATAGAAACCGGCATGACCTAAAAAACTCCTAATACCTTTGACGGTAGTAGGATGAGGTAATTTAGCAACAACATCGACTTTGCTCTATCTACCTCAATCCCATTTTGGAAATCTTATGGCCAAGGACTATGCCTTCTTTGACCATAAAGTGGCTTTTCTCCCAATTTAGACAAAGATTGGTGTCTTCACACCTTTGAAGCATTTTATCTAAATGGAGAGACATGTTTGAAATGAATCCCCAATGACGAGAAGTCATCCATAAACACCTCCATTGTTTCCGATCATGTCGTGGAAAATGTCCATCATACATCGTTGGAGCGTGCGGGAGCATTACATAAGCCAAAAGGCATACGTTTGTAGGCAAAAGTTCCGTATGGGCAGTGAATGTGGTTTTCTTGATCTTGTGGATCAATGGGGATCGAAAGTAACCCGAGAAACCATCAAGGAAACAATAGTATTAGTTCCTCGCTAATCTCTCAAGCATCCGGTCCATAAAGGGTAGAGGAAAATGGTCTTCTGGTGGCGCCATTTAACTTACGATAGTCAATACACACGCCATCCGTAACCAATCGAGTTGGAATTAACTCGTTATCTTCATTGTGATAACAGTTATGCCACCCTTTTAGGAACACAATGAATTGGGCTAACCCAAGGACTATCCGAGATCGGGTAAATCAATCTGCATCAAGAAGTTTGATAACCTCCTGCTTGATAACATCATGGATTTTGGATTTACTCTTCATGATGTTGAACTGCCGGTTTGAAGTCATCCTCCATCAAGATTTTATGAGTATGTAATCTGTGGTTGATACCCTTAATATCGGAGAGTTTCAAGCAATTGCTTGCTTGTGTGACTTCAAGACCTTTATGAGAGAGTCTTTTCATCCTTACTCAAATCTCGAGCAATAATGACGGGTAATTTATCATCACCTTCTAGAAATGCATACTTGAGATGAGGAGGTAAGTCCTTAAGCTCAACCTCGGGAAATTCTTCGTTTTCTCAACCGACTTGACTTCCTTGCTATGAAGTTTGATGGGAGGAAAGGAGGAGAAGTGTCATGATTTAACAACTTCTTTAGAAGAATATCTCCTCCGCATTAATCTCATTTTGATTAATCTTATCAGAATTGAATCACTAGAGTGAGGGTTGATGATGGATCACCATTAAGCAACTTCTCAATGAGAAGTATGTCCCCTTAATGTCAATTGGAGCGTGATCAATTTCCCAAGGAATGTAATCACTAGCCAAGTATGCTTCAATCTCATCTAAGATGAAGTCGCCTCAAATGGAGTGAGGGAAGGAGTAGAATTGGCTATGATAGGTTGAGAAGATGTGGTGGGATTCCACTCACGTAATTATGAGAATAACCAAGAACTTCTCGAGAGTACTCTTCGAAGCAACATCAATGATATCTATTCGGTTAACCGATTCGTAATCATAGTTTGCGGAATACCTCAAGTTTGATCAAGGTTAAAGGTGACGGATTCATTACCAACACGTAATGTGATTTCTTGCTCAAATACATCAATGAGAGCACGGCCGTTCTCGTGAATCCTCGTCCAACAATGAGAGGAACCCGATGATCGGCATCAAAATCAACAACCACGAAGTCGGTGGAAAATGGAACTTTCCTACTGACAAATCGCCCTCGCAATGCCAAGAGGACGGGATATGGAACGATCGCAAGCTCGAGAGTCATGCATGTAGGAGTAAGTTCCGAAGAGAAAGTTTCTTCCATCGAATAAGGCATCGATTGATGCTTGCACCAAGATCCGCAAGGGCAAAGCATTCAACCATTCACGAAATACACAAGGTAAGAGAAATTTCCGGGATCTCCAAGCTTTTTCGAAGCTTCTTGAGGATAACCGCAGAAGCAGTTCTCGTTAAGAGGAGTTTTGCCATTTCAACGACTTTTCCTTATTGCTTAACATGTGTTTCGAGAGTTGATGCAAACACAGGCATCAAGATGATAGCATCCGCAGCTTATGTCAAAATGTAACTCTTGGAAAATTTGGAAAAATTTGTCCATTTGATGACCGGCTTTTCAGCGGAGCTTTGCTCATTCAAACGTGATGGGTAAGGAATAGAAGATTTGGATTCGATTCTCAAGCAGAGCTACCGGAGGTTCAAAACAACTCTCGGATTAGATTTGGGTTTCGGACAACTTGAGGTTGGACTACTAGAAGGTAGGACATGTCTTGATGCCGTGGGCTTGAAAATGCACCTTGTCCGTTGTATCCATGGTAACTTGACTCATTTCTCCTAGTGGAGGAGGCATTGGAGTCAAAGGTCCATTGTGTGTCGGAGGTTCACTTTCCACTACCTTTGGAGAGAGAAGAAGAAGAGGTAGTAGGAATAGCGTGTCCATTATATGAAACACCACTTGGTTGTGATCGCCTTTGCATCGCCCTTGGGTTAGCGATCGTGTTGCTGGAAGTTTTCCGAGCCCGGGGTTGATCATTTAAAGACTTAAGATCGACAATCGACCGACCAACAACTGTTCATTTCATCTTGGGACTTCATGAATTGTTTCAATAGCTCATCGATGATGGTCCAGTTGGAACAATGGCGGGAGGTGGATTAGGAAAATACCGCCTCTAATATTAGGATTAGGGCCTTGGTTTTGAAAATTTCCTTGATTAGGATTCATATTCCCATGAAATTGATTCCTCGATTGAAATTGTTTTGATTAAGGTTCCTTGATGTTGGAAACCTTGATTTGGTGCGGATAGAAATTACCTTGGTTTTGATAACCTTGGTTCATTCTAGGTTGGTTCGATTCGGTTTGCATGTTATGATTTCGTTAAACCGGTGGTGCTCGATTAGTGTTAGCACGGTAGTGTGATTCATTTTGAGGACGGTATTGATTACCTCCACGATGTGCAAGACCGGCTAGAGCATTGGCTTCAAAAGGACTACCATCGGTGGCGTGACAATTGTAGTATGCATGAGGACCACCACAAGTAACACAACTCGACTTTCTTCACTTCACCATGTGTTGGTGTCATGTGAAGGTCACTTTCTTTTGTTAGCAAGAACCAAAGCTGAACAATATCTCGTGAGTTTGTCAATCTTAGCATCGGTGCTAGATGTACTCACCGGAGATGAAGAAGAAGGTCCAAGATGAGACCGATATGTCTTTGCTCGGAAAGGCGGACCGAGATTTGTTCTCAATGATTTGCAAGGCCTCTTTTGTGGTCTTGCTCAGAAATTACCTCCAGAGGCATTCAAAGAGTCTTGATTAGTCCGATTGAGACCATTATAGAAAGTATCCATTTGCATTAACTAAGTAAAACCATGATGCGGACACTTGCGAAGCAACTCTTTGTAACGATCCCATGCCTCCCGAATGATTCATCAAATCTCGAGAAAATTTCATTATCTCATTCTTAAGACTTGTGGTTGGGATGGAGGATAAAATTCATTAACGAACTTGGTGACTAGATCTTCCCATGTCTCAATAGAACGAGGGGTTGTTTCTCGAGCCAACCCGGCTTGTCCTCAGAAAATGGGAACATAAAACTTGATAGCTTCATGGGACATTCTTGTACTTGATGGTAGATGCAATCTTGTTAAACCATCGAATGTGTGCATGAGGATCATCCCGCTCAAAACCATAGAATTGGCTTTGGGTTACTAGATTAAGCAACCGGTTTGAGCTCAAAGGTATCACCACGATGGTTGGGACAACAATGGCATCTCCGTAACCTCGATGGGTGCTTGAGAAGCTCATTCATGGGCTTATCTTACGCCATTACGACGGTGGTGGTGGTGGTAGACGCCTCGATCACGGTGAAGGAGCGAACGCCCTCACGTCTCACGAGGAATGTTTCCAAGCTCGGAAAGTGGACTTGTAGAATCGGAAGAACGAGTGCGCATGCACTAAGTATAAAAATCAATTTTCAAAACAAATGCGAGGCAAAACGACAAGTGAACTTAACCAATAATCACAAATGAAATGGCTTCTTTGAAAAAGGTACACCAAATCACAAGGACACAAAGGCAAGTTTTAAATCTGTTGTTCGGGAACTTATTATGGTCACACCCCAGCTAGTAGGTGTCTCGCCTTGATTTATGTGGTTGATTTTTATGTATAAATTAAGTACCCACCGAAAAGACGAGGTAAAGATTTGTGCAAAGGGTTTAAAACTTTTGGACAATATTTTGGTATCGTCTCGTTTAACCAAATCGTACTGTTTTAAGAATCACCTTAAAGACAATACAAGATAGAAAACGCTACGATTGTTTCGTTGTTTTATATATTTTTTTTTTGTGTTTTTAACACTTTAGGAAAAGTGCTAATGAACTTTTTGATTTTCTTATAACTTTACAAAAAAAACTTTCTACAAATGGTGGTATATGTGCAAGAATGGATCTGAAAATGGTTTAACACACGCTAAAGCCTCCCCGGCAGCGGCGCCAAAATTTGATTGGTGCTTAAAACAGTCAAGCTACCTCACACAAGCTAGCCACTTGTGAATGGCTAACCGTAAGAAGCTTAAAACTGCTTAAAACACAAATATAATGAAGTCCTGGAATATAATGAATTCCCGGGTCGTTAAGTCCCACGGAGACTCAATGGTGTGTAAACACTAATTCAGATGATAGAATGATCACTAAGGATAGTGATCAGGAAGGATTTTGGATGAGAAATTACACTCTTGAATGATTGGAATGGAATGGAATACTGTAATTGGAAAGCACAACAATCGATAAAAGAAACGAAAGCGACGTTTAAAACTACGATATACGCACAAAATAAAAGGTGAAATCTAAGAAATAAAAGACCTAAAAATATGAAATGACATTTTGAAATCCTAATAATAAAAGAAAATTATTAGAAAAAGAAAATTATTTTTACAACTATTTATTTAATTATTATTAATTAAAAACTATTTTAAACTATTTATAAATAACCTAAAATAAAAGAAAATACAAAATAAGGCTAGAAAATAAAATTATGATTTAGAAAATCTAAAATATTATGAAACTAATTTTAAAATTAAAAATATATTTTTACACTTTTATCTAATTATTACTAATTAATTATTATTTAAAATACACTTAAATACTAGAAAATATAAAATAAATCTGGAAAATGAAATTTTAACTTGGAAAAATCTAAAATATGATAAAACTAATTTTAAAACTGAAAAGATATTTTTATGCTTTTAATTATTTATTACTAATTAATTACTATTTTAACTATTTAAAATTCTAATAAATACTAAAAATATTAGGAAAATTATGAAACTTTTTCTAAAAATAACTTAAGGTGACAGAAAACTAAGAAAAATATAAAAACAAGATTTGCTTATTAATAAGATGAAAAGAAAAATCAAAAAGCTAAAAACTATTAAATAAACGCTATCACTATTTTTAAATTGATGTTTTTGTGGTTTTTCTTTTTGAAAACTGTTTAACTACTGATTATATGAAATTTTAATAAACACAAAAATTTTACAAACTACAAATAAGCTGATTGAGAAGCTTATAAGCCAACAGTGAGCTTAAGAGCTTATTTTGGTGAAACAAGCTCAGACAAGCTCACAAACTGAAACAAAAGCTCAATAAAGATGCAAACAAGCTAGATGAACTGAAATGAAGCTAAAAGATACAGATAAGCACACTGATAAGCTAATAACAAACAAATAAGCACTTATGTCAAACACAGAAATGGGACAAGATTAGAGCTTATTGCATTTCTAGCAAACAAGCTAGAAAATGAAAACCAAGCTTGAGACTTCAAGATGGCTTGGTTGGCTTTCAAAGAACTAAGAATCACAAGCTTTGGCCAACTAATAAGCTCTGTGCAAGCTTATCAAGTTGGACCACCCAATACAGCTGCATGTGGCACCATTTGAACACGCACTCACAATAAGCTAATTAAAAAGCACTTAAAAAGCTCGATTAATGAGAAATAGTATTTTCTAATTTAGTTTAGCAACTGAACTTTAATACCCCAAAGGATTTTAAGCTAAAACTCACTATTAAACTCACCTTCGAAATTATCTATTTTAATCAAAAAACGACCAAATGCAAATTTTGACTTTTGTAAAAACTAGAAGAGTTGACTTATATGAACTTTGATTTGATCCTGTGGACTGAATAAGATGTATTAAAGTATATAAAGACTGATTTGATCAATTTTAACAACTTATAAACACAACATCATGACCATGAATCATTAAAGTCCAACAGTGAGTGAACAAGATTTGATCAAAAGAGATTTTGACTTTTGCTTAATCAAGGTCTGTGTTTCTTGGTTTCTTTGAGTTATTTAGACCAAGTGTGATACAAAGCAATAACAAGCAACCACTCAAACAACCTTTAAGACAGTTTAACTCACAAATCCAAACAAGACTTTTTTAGACTGTTTTGATGTTTTTCAAAGAAACTCACAGATTAAAACCATGTAATTAATTGCAGACCTAATATTATCACTAAACAAGACTAAAGAAACATTAAATAACAACTCTAACAACCTAAGACCAAGAAATTACAACTAAGCTAATTTAACTGTCTAAAATGAGATTTTAATAAACTTCAAATTTAAAAGAACAACAAACCGATTTTAATGATTAAATACACTTAACTAAGACTAATTAACACAAAGAAATGCAATTTTAAGCTAATGAACAACTACAATAGTGAAATGCCAAAATGATCAAAAGTGCTTACACATAGCTATCCAACTGAAAACCAAGAAATAGGAACCAAGAACACTCCTATAGGCTTACCACTAAGCCACTAACCCAAGGCCATCCAAAATTCACTCTGCTCCAGCTGTGAACACCATTTCCATATGATTTTGATTTTCACTAATTATTTGGTATTTTTGGTAATTTATATTTTACTTCTAAACTGGATTTTAAGATATCTAATAGCTTTTATAAGCTATCTAAGAGCTTACATGTGCTTATTGGGTCCATGATAACACCTAAAAACAACATTGAATCATATGAGATTTTGAGCACTTGAAAATTTGAATAAACTGAAATGAAACTTAACACTTGAAATTGATACTTGTAAAGGTTTATAATACAATGACAACTTGAAATACAAAGCTTGGAAACTAAAACAGACACTGAAATTCAAAATTAATCTAAAACGACATGAAATTTAAAGATTACACTAGATATATAGATACATTGCTTCTTCCTCCTCTTTTATAGACTTTAGAGACTCTCTGTTGACCTCTGATTCATTCCCACTTCATCTGAGCCATTGAAATCAACCAACTCATCTTATCCGTCCAAGTGGATTTTGGCGCCAAAAGTCACATAGAAGGTTTTTGATATTAATTGGGTTGGTTTGAATCAATTAAAGGTTTTGGGTGTTAGTGGAGTGGAGGGACAAGGTAAGGTGAGGATGTTGAAAAGTAGAAAAACCATGTTGGTTTTGGGATTCGAGAGGTTGAAGAGGAGAGTGAGCGATGAGGGGCGGTATTTTGCAGTTTGACTTTGTTGACCGAGGCAATAATACTAACAGGGGTCAAAATGGATTGTGACGAGGATCAAAATGTATTTTGACCTAGCTCAAGGTCAAGGCTCATGTGGGATTGGGCTAAGGTTGGGCCATGGTATATGGATTGGATTTGGGCTTTGGTTTGATATAGGATCCGTTTGGTGTAATTTTATTAACCCAAGGACCAAACTTGCAAATCGCCAAACATGAGGACCAATCTTGCGCTTTTCCAAACTTATCACAAGGACCAAACTTGACAACTTTGATAGTACAAGGATAACTTTGATCACTTTCCATTTTAAAATATCCGAGGGACTATTTTACAATTTTTCAAAGTTTAAGGACCTTTTACGCCATTTGACCAAAGAATCATTCAAGGACCAAATTTAACAACTTAGAATATTTCAAGGACCTTGAATGACAAAACTCCACATTTTGAATTCGAGGACTAGATTTGACAACTTTTAAAACTTTGGGGACTAAAGCGCCAATTTTGCAAACTTAAATCATTTTCATCGATTTTGATATTTTTGCATTTAAAACACATAAAACATCGATTTGTGATATTTTCATTATTTTGATGCATTTTTGAGTGTTTTCGAGATGATTTTGCAGTTTAGATTGTACAAAAATGATGAGTATTTAGACACTCATCAGACGGTCATGATGAAATTCACGGTCATAAAGTTACCTTCACCTTACAATGTAATACTGGGGCGGACAGGTCTAAGGGAGTTAAGAGCCATACCTTCAACCATCCATGCTAATGAAGTTCCCCACGCCCGGAGGAATAGCCACTTTGGTCACCAGAAGGGCGGTAATTATAGAGTGCAGAAGGCTGGAAGAGAGGCAAGATCCTAGGAAAAATTGTTCTCCCGAAAGGAAAGCAGAAGCAGCGGACCGGGAGGCTCAGGAGTTAAGGCTGACGGAGGATATATTGGTTAATGCGGCTTACCCTGAGCAGCGTGCGACTATAGGAACTAGCTTCTCCTGGGAATGTAGAAAGCAACTCATCGAGCTCTTAAGGAATAACAAAGAGGTGTTCGCTTGGGAACCGACGGACATGACCGAAGTGCCGAGGCGTCTCATTCAACACTCTCTCAATGTAAATATCTCGGACACGCCGATCGCTCAGAAAAGAAGGACGTTCTCGCGAGAGAAAAATCAGGTGATCACAAGGGAAGTTGAGGAATGGGTTAGGGTCGGTATAGTGCGCCCGGTAAGGTACCTGACATGGATATCTAATCCTATATTGGTGAAAAAATGTGACGGAAGTTGGAGGATGTGTATCGACTTCAAAAACCTCAATTCTTCATGTCCGAAAGATTACTATCCCTTACCGGAAATTGACTGGAAGATTGAATTTTTCATGGGGTATAAGTACAAATGCTTCCTAGATGCTTACAAGGGTTACCACCAGGTTCAGATGAATAGGGACGATGAGGAGAAGACGTCGTTTTATACGGAACAAGGGACGTATTGTTACACCAAAATGCCGTTCGGATTAAAGAACGCCGGGCAACATACCAGCGGTTGGTAGATTCTGCATTCCATTCACATATAGGCAGAAATTTGGAAGCATATGTGGATGATATGGTTATAAAAAGCCAGACAGAGCGAGAGATGATAGCTGACATAGCAGAAACCTTTGATAACCTCAGAAGGATAAATATGAAATAGAATCCACGAAAATGTTCATTTGGAGTGGAGGAGGGCTAGTTCCTTGGTTATATGGTGACATCGGAAGGCATAAGGGTAAACCCCCGAAAAACAAAAGCAATCATGGAGATGAAGTCCCCGGAGACGTTAAAAGAAATGCAAAGTCTGAGCGGGAAACTGGCGGCCTTGAATAGATTCTTGTCAAAATCAACGGAGAGATCCCTACCCTTCTTCGGCACACTAAAGAACATCACTAAGGAGAACAAAGACGAATACCGCTGGACAGAGGAGGCCGAGGCGGCCTTTCGGGAGATGAAAAGGTTGATATTAGAATTACCTTCTTTGACCACTCCCAAGCCGAATGAACAGCTATCCATATACATGGCGGCATCAAAGGGGACAGTAAGTGTTGTGTTAATGGTGGAAAGGGAAGGAAGGCAATTACCGGTACATTATGTAAGCCAGACCCTACATGACGCAGAGAGAAACTATGCCCCGATAGAAAAGTTAGCCCTATGTCTGTTGCATACGTCCCGGCGATTACGGAGATACTTCGAGGCTCACCCCGTCCGGGTCATCACTGATCAACCCATTAAACAAATATTAAATAAGCCGGAGGTCTCAGGGAAGTTGGCCAAATATGTCGTAGAGTTGGGAGCTTACAACATCCTCTATGCCCCTAGAAATGCGGTTAAAGGACAGGTGCTAGCAGATTTCCTCACCGAGGTACCCGTGGAATCCGGACGTCCTAACAACAATGGAGAGGGTAAGGACATAATGGAAGTGGGGGATGAAGGAGAATGACTGTTATACACGGACGGAGCGTCCAATAAAAAAGGTTCCGGCGCAGGTTTTGGTCCTCATCAGTCCAAAGAAGGAAGAATTAACTTATGCCTTACGAGTCAACTTCCCCAGCACCAACAACGAGGCCGAGTATGAGGCTCTGCTGGCCGGTCTCCGGATTGCAAAAAAGCTCAAGATCAGGATTTTAAACGTGCGGGTTGATTCCAAATTAGTGGCAAGCCAAATCAATGGAGAATTCACGGCCACCAAAGAAAGCATGCAGAAATACCTGGCTCAAGCAAAAGAATACTGTGGAAAACTAGAAGGAGGGGGGGTTGAATAGTTTTACCAATTTAAAACTTCCTTTTAAATATTTAGATCGACTTATGTCAATCTATTTAATTGTTTATGTTGGACGTTGATAGATAGATATATAAACGTATAATGAAAGATAAAGAGTAAGAAGCACATCACCACGACACAAGTATTTATAGTGGTTCGGCTACAAGGACACCTTCCTTGCCCTACTCCACTCCCCGAGTCACCTACTCGAGAGTTCGTAAACACTACTCCAACTCCTTATGGCGGAGAAGCCTTCACAATGTCACTTAACCTTTTTCCGGTACAAAGCTAAATACCGAGTTCTTTCACACCAAGGCGAACCACACCTAACACAACGTCGCCTACCCTTTATATGGTTCTAGGCTAACCACCGAGTTCTTTCACACCTTAGGAGAACTAATCCTTCACAACGTCGCCTACCCTTTATTAGGTACTAGGCTAAGTACCTAGTTCTTTCACACCTTAGGTGAACTATACCTTCACGACACAACACCTAGTCTCAAGGAGATCTACTCCTTGTTACAACACCATCAAGGATATCACCATCCTTGTATATAAACAAATACATATATGTATAACGATGCACCTCATCGATTATACGACCTAGGCATTCTTCCCAAATGCTACTTGATTTGATTATTTGGCATCCTTCACTAATGCCTTTGACACAACGCTTGGCACCCTTCACTAATGCCTTCGTCTTGACACCTTTAGCATCCTTCACTAATGCTTTGACACGGATGATGAGCACCTTTCACTAATGCTTTCATCTTGACACTTCGACATTCTTCACTAATGCCTTCAACCCATCATCTATGGAGAAAGGAAGAACTATCAACAAGATAACCTTAGTAGTCTTGATGATGGTGATCTGCATAAAACCGTCAAGTTATATCACGCAAGCTAGCCACTTGTGAATGGCTAGTGTAAGAAACTTAAAGCAGTTCAAGCACAAATGCAATGAAGTCCAGAGAGTATAGTGTTTCCCTGTGTCGTTATGTCCCAACGAGTAGTGCGAGAATAGTCGACGCTTAGTGATCGAGAAGATTTGAGCAGATCTAGATTTGATTTATTGTAACTACGGAAAAAGCCAACAAATTACAACGCTTAAATACAAATTAAAGAAAGTTAAAAGATAAAATCTATTAAATAAACGCTATCACTATATTTAAAATGATGTTTTAGGAAATAAAGCTAGAAAATAAAGCTAGAAAAATAAAATTATGAAATGGAAAAGTCTAAAATATCAAAAGAGAATTTTCAAAACTATTTTGTATTTTTACGATTGTTTTCTATTTTTATGAATTTTAAACTATTAAAACTAATTAAATTACTAAAATTACCAAATAAACTATGAAAAATCTGGAAAATTACTTTTTTACTTTTATATTTATCTAAACCTAAGAAAATGAAAAATTATTTTTTGAACTTTTTACGAATTAATTGTATTAAAAGCTAATTAAATTGGCTAAAAAGCTTTTAAATTAAGAAAAATAGCAAACCGACCTAGAAAATGTGAAAATTCAGAAAACTCTAAAATAATGTTTAGAATCTAGGAAAATAGAAAAACATGGGCTTGTGTGTAAGAATTTGAAATCGCAATGCAAAGTACTTATCAATAAAGCTTCAAATAAGCCAATGTACACAAACAAGCTCCAAACCGAAATGTAAGCTCAAATATGCTAAAAGTACTCAAAATTGACTTATCACAACCTGTCCTAAACCTCGATTTGTAGATTACACAGATTTGATGATTTTGATTACTTGTCTTAAAAACGATTGAGGTATCGATTTAAGCACATGAATGAACCTTTGAAATAAGTTGGAAATTGGAAAAGCAGATATTGGTACCTACACTAGACACAGGGTGAGTGTTTGTAAACCAAAAATCAAGCTTGGACAAGCTCTTATAAGCCCAATGCATAATTTGCAATATTCGAGAAAACACTCGGTTATCTTGAGCTTGGAGCAGGGAGATAGGTTCAAATTCACAAGCTTGTTTGAAGCTTATAGAAAAATGACAAAAATCCACAAAATGCAGATAAGTAACAAGACCAGTTGAACTTTCTAAAATACCAAATCTCACTGAAATTGGCTCAAAGATGAGCTCATGAAAATTCCTTGTTTTTGGCTCAAAAAATGATTTTAACAATTTTGACTTTTGAAGAAACAATGACGATTGACTATTATGAACTTTGGATCCAATTTTATCACGATGATGATGTTATATGATGTGATAATACTAATACAAGCTATGTTATTGATTTCTAAACACAAAACAATGAGTTGCAAACCCAAATCCACAACAGTAAGACAGATAGACAGCTTTAGAGACAACTTTGACTTCTAGTGCTAGCAGACCCAATTTATTGACTAAAATGAGTTCAAATATACTTAAGAAACATGAACGAATAATAAGTATCCACTGAACAAGCCTCAAAGGCAGTTTTAACCATAAACCAAACACCCCTTTAGTACACTGATATGCAAACTGAAACAAATCCAAACACAGAACCAGTATATTTTATGATCAAACTCACTTTACCAGACCTAAATATATCTATTAGAACAAGATTTAACAGATTAAAACTACAAATGCAGATTATGCTAAGAGATTTGAACTTGACTTACAAATGTCCAAAGCCACAATGGCTAGCAAACCAATGAACCAAGAACCACTAACCTACCAAATCCAACCCAATAAACTATAATTCAACCCATTTCCATGTCTGCTTTAACCCAAATCCTTCCTGCATCACTTTTGGTTCTTGTTGACTTTTTGTTGACCAATATTCAAAATAGCTTTAAACTTAAATACAAGCTTATAGTAAGCTATTATAAGCTCAAATAAACTGTTAAACTTGGAAAGAAGCTAATTGAAGCTTAAGATTCGAATTTGAAATTAAAAATCCAACAAGAATATGAAAATTGGAAACATGGACTTAAACTGGAATTGAGATTTAAGAGAGTTGTAATACACTTGAATACTCTTGTTTGATACAATTAAGCTTAAAAACACAACTGAAAACTATTTTTACAAACTAAGAAACGACATACATAAATTTAAAAACACTAACTACCGCTTTGCTTCTCCTTCTTCTTCCTTTTTATACATCAAAGTCCCTTTTCTCTTACAGTGAATCCCATCATCTTTTGAGCCATTGGATGGCTAGAATGCTTTGGCCATAGGATCAAAATGGCGGAAACTTTGTTTTGACAGTTGCTCTGTTTTTAGCTACTAGGGGGTGCATTTATTGTAGTGGGTAAGGTAGGTGAGTATGATGAGGAGGGGGTGGAAAGGTGAGGTGATGGTGGCTGTGTTGCAGGCACAAGTTGGGGAGGAAGGAGATAAGGTGGGGGCGGGTAAACTGCTTATTTGACTTTGGTTGACCAAAGGTCCAAAATAGGTTAAAGACAGGGGGTCAAAATGGGTAAAGGCAGGGGTCAAAATCATTTTGACAAGGCTTAGCTTATGGTTAATGACAAGGACTTTTTGTGCAATTATGTCAAACTAGAAGAACCAATCCTGCCAATTTCCAAACTTGTTTTAAGGGACCATAATTGACAAGCTTTGAAAGTTTAGGGACCTATCTTGCCATTATTGAAAGTTAAGGGACCTAAGTTGTCATTTTTGAAAGTTAAAGGACCAAAGTTGTAAATTTGTAATTTTAAATCTCAAGGACCAGTTTTGACAACTTAAGAATCCCTAGGGACTTTAAAATGATATTTCTCTTTATTTGGTTTTACCAGGATCCTTTTTGACAACTTTTGAAACTTAGGGACTAAAGCGCCAATTATGCAAACTTGATCGTTTTCACCGATTTTGACATTTTGCATTTAAAACACATAAAACACTAATTTGTGATATTTTTATCATTTTGATGCATTTACGAGTGTTTTCGGATGTTTTGCAGTTTAATTGGTACAAAATGATGAGTATTTAGACACTCATCAATCCCCACACTAAACTATTGCTAGTCCCTAGCAATCTTTTGAGAAAACATAATGGATTTGAAACTCTTTACCAAAAGCCATTACTTCGAGTAGCCAAATGTTTCATTCAAGTAAGAACCATGGTACATCGATAACCATGTGATTTTGAGCAAACCACCAAACTTTCAATGGATTTGATTTTGTCTTTACCGAAGCCGTACCCTTACGGACTAGCCAACTCTTAGATAAATTATCAATATTATCTTTGGTGAGCTGATTACCAATTATGGTTTTTCCATCGCCTTTACCACAAGCCATAAACTTGCGGGCTAGCCAACTCTTCACTTTTAGGATATAGTGAGTAATACCATACAATTTTGGGCAAATTGCAAGCCGTCAACGGATTTGAGATATCTTTACCAAGAGCCGTTTGCTCTGGATTAGCCAGTCCTTATGTGGGTTAGACATGGTGGGTGATTACCATTTGTTGTGTTTAGTACATAGTACTTCCACTAAAAAATTTTTAAATTTTGGCCATTTTGGGGAAAAAGGGACTAAAGGGTACATTTACGATCAAAATTAGCGAAATTTCCCCACACTTAGAAATGAATATTGTCCTCAATATTCAAAGTACCGCTGTTATGCCGAAACTTAGAACGTAAAAAGATAACATTACTAGCTAAGTGTAGAAACACAACAATTATTCTCTTTTTAATATTTACAATTTTCATTCATTTTTAGATCTATATACAACATGTGGGCATCTCCCCACACTAGGGTGGTACACACGGGTGAAAACCCATGTTAAGCTATTGTTTTTGATTACCGAGTCGCTAGCTTGACTCGACCCAATTCATTTGTTCATGGGGAAAGTAACGTGGAAAACCAATCTCAATCGGACTTTCGTTCACGGTGTTAACAAACATATGAACATCGAAAGTTCCACACCGACGAGATATAACCGCGGTATTGTTAATAGTAGAAACTATAAGGAATGATACGGGGTCGAAGATGGTGTCCTCATTCCGAAAGAGAAAAGGAAAGAGCAACCACACCATCTGTGAAGAATGGAACAAAGATATGCACGAGAATGCAAGTCCATTCCTCATCGAAAGAAGCAAATCACCATTTTGACATTTTAAGCTTAAATTTGAAGCTTATATGGTGATTGTCAATAAGATGTCCGGGAGGAGGGTGGGAAGCGGTTCTTCAATCAACAGACTTTCCGGAAAAGGATGTCTCCTCGGATCAAAGTAAGTGTTATCAATTCCGTTGGAATTGACTCATCACTAAGAAATGCATCGACTTCATTCCAAAGTTGTCATCTTCCTCATCGGAGTGAGGGAAGGGATGGAAGAGTCGGGAATAAGACTAGAAGATGATGGATCATTTTTGAGCAATTCATCAATGGGAAGAATGTCTCCCATTGGATCACAAACATCATCATCCAACTCGGATGAAATCGAAGAGTTTAGTTTCATCCACGAGTTAACAATCTCGATCGACAAACCGATTTCGGAGGTGGGACAAGTGGTGTGCTCTTAGAGCTAGCGGCTTCCACCACTCCGATGAATTCTCCGAATCTAGATCATCATCATCATCAAGAATACTCTTGACTTCCCACGGCTTTCAAACCATTTGTTTGAACCGGGTTGATTTTCATAGCTTTGAGCTCAAGACGTTTTGAAAACTCCTCTTAACCGTGAAGTTTGAGAGTGTTGCATTGAATCTTCGGATCTTTGATCAATTGTTGCAACACTCTGCTTGTACTGAGGTTTGGAGTTCGGCTGATTTTAACGTGAGCTCTTCATTGTCAACCCGTATGGTCAACTCTTGACAAACACATCAATCGAGCACGACTGGTTCTCAAGAAAGCTCTCCCAAGATGAGGGAACTCTAGGATCTCCATCAAGTCTACTACAACAAAGTCGGTGGGAAAGTGAAACTTTCCCACTTTCATCACGACATCCTCGGCTATTCCAAGTGGACGAGTTATAGTACGGTCCGCTAGCTCGAGTGTCATACAAGTGGATGAAAGTTTAGGAAGAGAGTTTCTTCCATACCGAGAGTGGCATGAGGTTAATGCTAGCGCCAAGATCGCCAAGGCGGAGCATTGAAACATCCCAAGAAATCACATGGGATTAAAACCGCTGTGGTCTTCAAGCTTTTAGGGAAGCTTATTAAGAATGGTCACGAGCATTGCTCATTTAGAGGGTTTCGCCATCTCGGACAACTTATCTTTGTTGCTCGGTAAGCCTTTAAGCGTGGATGCAAATTTAGGCATTAGAACGAGCATCAACGAAGCTTATATCAAAGTGAAGCTCATTGAAGATTTGGAAAATTTTTCCATTTGCTCTTTGTTTTGTCTTTGAGCTTCTCATCATTCATTCTGATGGGTAAGGAAGCCGACTAGACTTTTGAGCCGGATGGAAGTGTTTTCGGCTCAAGATTTTCTTGAACATCGGGTTCCGGACTTAAAACTTGACCACCGAAGGTGGGACGTGTCTTGTACTTTGGGCTTGAATAATGCACCTTGTCCGTTGTCTCCTTGGTAACTTGACTAAATGCCACGGGAGGAGGGGCATAGGAGTCGAAGGTCCATTGTGCGTCTTACCACTACGAGTGGTGACGGCTTTCAACTCGGCATTGGGATTAGTAATTGTATTGTTTGGGAGTCCTCCGGAAGATGATGAAGCTTGGTTCATATTCATGTTCATGAAACCGCTCATCATATTCTTCAACTCATTTGTCTGCCGAGACATTGTGGTATCAATTTCCTTCTTTAGCTCAACCCTCATGTTATTGATCCGAGTTTGCATAGAACGTATGCTTGACTCAAGAACTTTCATGAAGTCATTTGGTGGGGGCATGAGAAGGTTGTTGATAATTTTGCCGATTTGGAGCTTGATATGGTGGGTTGTAATTGTTCTGTTTTGATTGAAATTTTGTCCTTGATTCGAACAAAGCGATTTTGATTGCCATGGTTTTGCAGGAGGAAAACCGGTGGTGTCATACCGCTAGGTGCAGTAGTGAGGATCGACTGTGGTCGGTATTGATTGTGGTTTACCAAGCTACGGGAGCTTAGTAACAGGAAGCATCGGTTGCTTGACAATCATAATACGCGTGTGGACCACTACAAGTTTCACACACCTTGTTTACGGCTTTGATTGGTTCCGTTTATGAATCTCGCTTTTGATTTCCTTAACATCCTTAATCATACAACGGATAGCATCCGTTAGAGCGATATCGAGTCGCTAACTTAGAAGAGTTCTTGGATGAAGAAGCGGGATGGTTAGGAGTATTGACTTTGTTGCGAGAAATAGGAACTTTTGATTTTGCTCGCAAATCTCAATCACATCTTTAGGCTTACGATTCAAGATATTGCCACCGTGCATTCAAAGAATCTTGGCGTTACTGTTCAACCCATTATAAAAGATATTGACTTGTTGAAGCTCAAGTGAATTCATGATGGGGGCATTTCGAGGAGATCTTTGAATATCTCCCATGCCTCTCCAAAGTTTTCATCGAAATTTTGACGAAATCCGTAAATTTCATTTTAAGATTAGTCGCCTTTAATGGAGGAAAGAAATGATTGACAAACTTTTGAACAAGTTCCTCCCAAGTTTCGATGGATCGAGGGGTTCTTTTCCGGCCAAACCGAAATTTTGTCCCTGAGTGAGAATGGAAATAGCATCAACTTGATGACTTTTGTGACACATCCTTGTAATTGATAGTTGAAGTCAACTTGTTAAACCAACGGATGTGTGCATACGGTCTTCTCGGTCAAACCCGTGGAATTGATTTGTAGACACAAGTTGGATCAAATGTGTCTTCAATTCAAAGTGATCGAAATTGATTCTTGGTAGAATGATGGCATCTCCATAACCCTCGGTGGGTGCTTGGAGCATTTCCGCCATAGTGCGTTAAATCGCCATTTTGTTTGAAATAATGCGAATCTCGGGTTCGACTATTTGGGCAGCACGTCTATGAGAACGTCGTCTAGGAATTTCTGCTAGATCACGAAAAGGACTCAATGATCTAGAAGAATGAGTGCGCATGCACTAGAGATAACTCTAAAGGATCTTAGAGCTAAGGAGAGGAATTATGAAATTCTTTCAGATGAGAATGAGAATTATGAAGACGTTTTATAAAAATCGGGGTGAGAAGAATCTTTATGGGTTTTCTGGTTCTGAAACGTAGATATCACAACAAAATCAATTAACACAAGATCGAGGCAAAACAACAGTGAACTTAACCAATTTAAAACTTCCTTTTAAATATTTAGATCGACTTATGTCAATCTATTTAATTGTTTATGTTGGACGTTGATAGATAGATATATAAACGTATAATGAAAGATAAAGAGTAAGAAGCACATCACCACGACACAAGTATTTATAGTGGTTCGGCTACAAGGAGACCTTCCTTGCCCTACTCCACTCCCCGAGTCACCTACTCGAGAGTTCGTAAACACTACTCCAACTCCTTATGGCGGAGAAGCCTTCACAACGTCACTTAACCTTTTTCGGTACAAAGCTAAATACCGAGTTCTTTCACACCAAGGCGAACCACACCTAACACAACGTCAGCCTACCCTTTATATGGTGCTAGGCTAACCACAGAGTTCTTTCACACCTTAGGAGAACTAATCCTTCACAGCGTCGCCTACCCTTTATTAGGTACTAGGCTAAGTACCTAGTTCTTTCACACCTTAGGTGAACTATACCTTCACGACACAACACCTAGTCTCGAGGAGATCTACTCCTTGTTACAACACCATCGAGGATATCACCATCCTTGTATATAAACAAATACATATATGTATAACGATGCACCTCATCGATTATACGACCTAGGCATTCTTCCCAAATGCTACTTGATTTGATTCTTTGGCATCCTTCACTAATGCCTTTGACACAACGCTTGGCACCCTTCACTAATGCCTTCGTCTTGACACCTTTAGCATCCTTCACTAATGCTTTGACACGGATGATGAGCACCTTTCACTAATGCTTTCATCTTGACACTTTCGACATTCTTCACTAATGCCTTCAACCCATCATCTATGGAGAAAGGAAGAACTATCAACAAGATAACCTTAGTAGTCTTGATGATGGTGATCTGCTGTAAAACCGTCAAGTTATCTCACATGAGCTAGCCACATGAATGGCTAGTCAGAAGAAACTTAAAACAGTTCAAGCACAAATGCAATGAAGTCCGGAGAGTATAGTGTTTCCCAGTCGTTATGTCCCAACGGCCGATGCGAGAATAGTCGACGTTTAGTGATCGAGAAGATTTGAACAGATACAGAGATTTGATTTATTGTAACTACGGAAAAAGCCAACAAATTACAACGGCTTAAATACAAATTAAAGAAAGTTAAAAAGATAAAATCTATTAAATAAACGCTATCACTATATTTAAAATGATGTTTTTGGTTTTATGTTTTTCTAAAACTGAATTAAAAACTACGTTACGTACAAATGAAAACGTAAAACTTACACAATATTAACCTAAAAATATGAAAATGATATTTTACAAACCTAATGATAAAAGAAAATTATTAGAAAATAAAATTAATTTTATGACTATTATCCTAATTATTATTAATTTAAAACTATTTTAACTATTTAATAATTACCTAAAATACAAGAAAATAGGAAATAAAGCTAGAAAAATAAAATTATGAAATGGAAAAGTCTAAAATATCAAAGAGAATTTTCAAAACTATTTTGTATTTTTACGATTGTTTTCTATTTTTATGAATTTTAAACTATTAAAACTAATTAAATTACTAAAATTACCAAATAAACTATGAAAAATCTGGAAAATTACTTTTTTTACTTTTTATATTTATCTAAACCTAAGAAAAATGAAAAATCATTTTTTTGAACTTTTTCTGAATTAATTGTATTAAAAGCTAATTAAATTGGCCTAAAAACTGTTTTAAATTAAGAAAAATAGCAAACTGACCTAGAAAAATGTGAAAAATTCAGGAAAACTCTAAAATAATGTTTAGAATCTAGGAAAAATAGAAAAACATGGGCTTGTGTGTAAGAATTTGAAACTGCAATGCAAAGTACTTATCAATAAGCACTTCAAATAAGCCAATGTACACAAACAAGCTCCAAATGAAGCGAAGCTCAAATATGCTAAAAGTACTCAAAATTGACTTATCACAACTGTCCTAAACCTCGGATTTGTAGATTACAGATTTGATGATTTTGATTACTTGTCTTAAAACGATTAAGTATCGATTTAAGCACATGAATGAGCGAAATAAGTGGAAATTGGAAAAGCAGATATTGGTACCTACACTAGACACAGGTGAGTGTTTGTAAACCAAAATCAAGCTTGGACAAGCTCTTATAAGCCCTATGCACCTCGCAATATCGAGAAAACACTCGATTATCTTGAGCTTGGAGCAGGGAGATAGGTTCAAATTCACAAGCTTGTTTGAAGCTTATAGAAAAATGACAAAAATCCACAAAAATGCGAGATAAGTAACAAGACCAGTTGAACTTTCTAAAATACCAAATCTCACTGAAATTGGCTCAAAGATGAGCTCATGAAAATTCCTTGTTTTTGGCTCTAAAACAGATTTTAACAATTTTTGACTTTTGAAGAAACAATGACAGTTGACTATTATGAACTTTGGATCCAATTTTATCACTGATTATGATGTTATATGATGTGATAATACTAATACAAGCTATGTTATTGATTTCTAAACACAAAACAATGAGTTGCAAACCCAAATCCACAACAGTAAGACAGATAGACAGATTTAGAGACAACTTTGACTTCTAGTGCTAGCAGACCCAATTTATTGACTAAAATGAGTTCAAATATACTTAAGAAACATGAACTAATAATAAGTATCCACTGAACAAGCCTCAAGGGCAGTTTTAACCATAAACCAAACACCCCTTTAGTACACTGATATGCAAACTGAAACAAATCCAAACACAGAACCAGTATATTTTATGATCAAACTCACTTTACCAGACCTAAATATATCTATTAGAACAAGATTTAACAGATTAAAACTACAAATGCAGATTATGCTAAGAGATTTGAACTTGACTTACAAATGTCCAAAGCCACAATGGCTAGCAAACCAATGAACCAAGAACCACTAACCTACCAAATCCAACCCAATAAACTATAATTCAACCCATTTCCATGTCTGCTTTAACCCAAATCCTTCCTGCATCACTTTTGGTTCTTGTTGACTTTTTGTTGACCAATATTCAAAATAGCTTTAAACTTAAATACAAGCTTATAGTAAGCTATTATAAGCTCAAATAAACCTGTTTAAACTTGGAAAGAAGCTAATTGAAGCTTAAGATTCAGAATTTGAAATTAAAAAATCCAACAGTAACATGAAAATTGGAAACATGGACTTAAACTGGAATTGAGATTTAAGAGAGTTGTAATACACTTGAATACTCTTGTTTGATACAATTAAGCTTAAAAACACAACTGAAAACTATTTTAGATATTACAAACTAAGAAACGACATACATAAATTTAAAACAGCTAACTACTGCCTTGCTTCTCCTTCTTCTTCCCTTTTTATACATCAAAGTCCCTTTTCTCTCTCTTCTGAGTGAATCCCATCAGTCTTTTGAGCCATTGGATGGCTAGAATGCTTTTTGGCCATAGGATCAAAAATGGCGGGAAACTTTGTTTTGACAGTTGCTCTGTTTTTAGCTACTAGGGGGGGTGCATTTATTGTAGTGGGTAAGGTAGGTGAGTATGATGAGGAGGGTGGAAAGGTGAGGTGATGGTGGGCGTGTTGCGAGCACAAGTTGGGGAGGAAGGAGATAAGGTGGGCGGGAGTGGCTGCTTATTTGACTTTGGTTGACCAAAGGTCCAAAATAGGTTAAAGGCAGGGGTCAAAATGGGTAAAAGCGGTCAAAATCATTTTGACAAGGCTTAGCTTATGTTTAATGACAAGGACTTTTTGTGCAATTCTGTCAAACTAGAAGGACCAATCCTGCCAATTTCCAAACTTGTTTTAAGGGACCATAATTGACAAGCTTTGAAAGTTTAGGGACCTATCTTGCCATTATTGAAAGTTAAGGGACCTAAGTTGTCATTTTTGAAAGTTAAAGGACCAAAGTTGTAAATTTGTAATTTTAAATCTCAAGGACCAGTTTTGACAACTTAAGAATCCCTAGGGACTTTAAAATGATATTTCTCTTTATTTGGTTTTACCAGGGTTTTTGACAACTTTTGAAACTTGGGGACTAAAGCGCCAATTATGCAAACTTGATCGTTTTCACAGATTTTGACATTTTGCATTTAAAACACATAAAACACTAATTTGTGATATTTTATCATTTTGATGCATTTGAGTGTTTTCGGATGTTTTGCGGTTTAATTGGTACAAAAATGATGAGTATTTAGACACTCATCAATCCCACACTAAACTATTGCTAGTCCCTAGCAATCTTTTGAAAAAACATAATGGATTTGAAACTCTTTACAAAAGCCATTACTTACGGAGTAGCCAAATGTTTGGGTTCAAGTAAGAACCATGGTACATCGATAACCATGTGATTTTGAGCAAACCACCGACTTTCAACGGTTTGATTTTGTCTTTACGAAGCCGTACCCTTACGGACTAGCCAACTCTTAGATAAATTATCAATATTATCTTTGGTGGTGATTACCAATTATGGTTTTCCATCGCCTTTACCACAAGCCATAAACTTGCGGGCTGTGACTCTTCACTTTTTAGGATATGGTGAGTGAATACCATACAATTTTGGGCAAATTGCAAGCCGTCAACGGTTTGAGATATCTTTACCAAGAGCCGTTTGCTCTGGATTAGCTTGATCCTTATGTGGGTTAGACATGGTGGATGATTACCATTGTTGTGTTTAGTACATAGTACTTCCACTAAAAAAATTTTTTAAATTTTGGCGATTTTGGGGAAAAAGGGACTAAAAGGGTACATTTACGATCAAAATTCGCGAATTTCCCCCACATAGAAATGAATATTGTCCTCAATATTCAAAGTACCGCTGTTATGCGAAACTTAGAACGTAAAAAGATAACATTACTAGCTAAGTGTAGAAACACAACAATTATTCTCTTTTTAATATTTACAATTTTCATTCATTTTTAGATCTATATACAACATGTGGGCATCTCCCCACACTAGGGTGGTACACACGGGTGAAAACCCATGTTAAGCTCTTGTTTTTGATTCGAGTCGCTAGCTTGACTCGACCCCGAATTCATTTGTTCATGGGGAAAGTAACGTGGAAAACCAATCTCAATCGGACTTTCGTTCACAGTGTTAACAAACATATGAACATCAGAAAGTTCCACACCGACGAGATATAACCGCGGTATTGTTAATAGTAGAAACTATAAGGAATGATACCGGGGTCGAAGATGGTGTCCTCATTCCCGAAAGAGAAAAGGGAAAGAGCAACCACACCATCTGTGAAGAATGGAACAAAGATATGCACGAGAATGCAAGTCCATTCCTCATCGAGAAGAAGCAAATCACCATTTTGACATTTTAAGCTTAAATTTGAAGCTTATATGGTGATTGTCAATAAGATGTCAGGGAGGAGGGTGGGAAGCGGTTCTTCAATCAACGAGACTTTCCGGAAAAGGATGTCTCCCTCCGGATCAAAGTAAGTGTTATCAATTCCGTTGGAATTGACTCATCACTAAGAAATGCATCGACTTCATTCCAAAAGTTGTCATCTTCCTCATCGGGGTGAGGAAGGGATGGAAGAGTCGGGAATAAGACTAAAGATGATGGAACATTTTGAGCAATTCATCAATGGGAAGAATGTCTCCCATTGGATCACAAACATCATCATCCAACTCGGATGGCGAGAGAATTTAGTTTCATCCCTGAGTTAACAATCTCGATCGACAAAGCGATTTGGAGGTGGGACAAGTGGTGTGCTCTTAGAGCTAGCGGTTTCCACCACTTCCGATGAAGTCTCCGAATCTAGATCATCATCATCATCAAGAATACTCTTGACTTCCACAGTACGACTTTCAAACCATTTGTTTGAACCAAGGTTGATTTTCATAGCTTTGAGCTCATCACGTTTTGAAAACTCCTCTTAACCGTGAAGTTTGAGAGTGTTGCATTGAATCTTCGGATCTTTGATCAATTGTTGCAACACTCTGTTTGTCTGAGGTTTGGAGTTACGGTTGATTTTAACGTGAGCTCTTCATTGTCAACCCGTATGGTCGACTCTTGACAAACACATCAATCGAGCACGACTCGTTCTCAAGAAAGCTCTCCCAAGATGAGGGAACTCTAGGATCCGCATGAAGTCTACTACAACAAAGTCGGTGGGAAAGTGAAACTTTCCCACTTTCATCACGACATCCTCGGCTATTCCAAGTGGACGAGTTATAGTACGGTCCGCTAGCTCGAGTGTCATACAAGTGGATGAAAGTTTAGGAAGAGACGAGTTTCTTCCATCTTGAGAGTGGCATGAGGTTAATGCTAGCGCCAAGATCGGCCAAGGAGACATTGAAACATCCCCAAGAAATCACAGGATTAAAACCGGCCGGGGTCTTCAAGCTTTTGGGAAGCTTATTAAGAATGGTGCACGAGCATTGCTCATTTAGAGGGTTTTCGTCATCTCGGACAACTTATCTTTGTTGCTCGATGAAGCCTTTAAGCGTGGATGCAAATTTAGGCATTAGAACGAGAGCATCAACGAAGCTTATATCAAAGTGAAGCTCATTGAATATTTGGAAAATTTTTCCATTTGCTCTTTGTTTTGCCTTTGAGCTTCTCATCATTCATTCTTGATGGGTAAGGAAGGCGACTAGACTTTTGAGCGGGATGGAAGTGTTTTCGGCTCAAGCTTTTCTTGAACATCGGGTTCGGACTTAAAACTTGACTACCGAAGGTGGGACGTGTCTTGATGCCGTGGGCTTGAATAATGCACCTTGTCCGTTGTCTCCTTGGTAACTTGACTAAATGCCACGGAGGAGGGGCATAGAGTCGAAGGTCCATTGTCGTCTTACCACTACAGTGGTGGCGGCTTTCAACTCGGCATTGGGATTAGTAATTGTATTGCTTGGGAGTCCTCAGGAAGATGATGAAGCTTGGTTCATATTCATGTTCATAAAGCGCTCATTATATTCTTCAACTCAATTGTCTGCCGAGACATTGTGGTATCAATTTCCTTCTTTAGCTCAACCCTCATGTTATTGATCCGAGTTTGCATAGAGCGTATGCTTGACTCAATAACTTTCATGAAGTCATTTGGTGGGGAGCATGAGAAGGTTGTTGATAATTTTTGACGATTGGAGCTTGATATGGTGGGTTGTAATTGTTCTGTTTTGATTGAAATTTTGTCCTTGATTGGAACAAAGCGATTTTGATTGCCATGGTTTTGCAGGAGGAAAACCGGTGGTGTCATACCGCTAGGTGCAGTAGTGAGGATCGACTGTGGTCGGTATTGATTGTGGTTTACGAAGCTACGGGAGCTTGGTAACAGGAAGCATCGGTTGCTTGACAATCATAATAGCGTGTGGACCACTACAAGTTTCACACACCTTGTTTACGGCTTTGATTGGTTCGGTTTATGAATCTCGCTTTTGATTTCCTTAACATCCTTAATCATACAACGGATGGCATCCGTTAGAGCGACTATCGGAGCTGCTAACTTAGAAAGTTCTTGGATGAAGAAGCGGGATGGTTAGGAGTATTGACTTTGTTGCGAGAAATAGGAACTTTTGATTTTGCTCGCAAATCTCAATCACATCTTTAGGCTTCGATTCAAGATATTGCCACGGCTGCATTCAAAGAATCTTGGCGTTACCGTTCAACCCATTATAAAGATATTGACTTGTTGAAGCTCCGTGAATTCATGATGGGGCATTTCTGAGGAGATCTTTGAATATCTCCATGCCTCTCAAAGTTTTCATCGAAATTTTGACGAAATCCGAAATTTCATTTTAAGATTAGTCGTCTTTGATGGAGGAAAGAAATGATTGACAAACTTTTGAACAAGTTCCTCCCAAGTTTCGATGGATCGAGGGGTTCTTTTTCCACCAAATCCAGAAATTTGTCCCTCAGTGAGAATGGAAATAGCATCAACTTGATGACTTTTTGTGACACATCCTTGTAATTGATAGTTGAAGTCAACTTGTTAAACCAACGGATGTGTGCATCGGTCTTCTCGGTCGAACCCGTGGAATTGATTTGTAGACACAAGTTGGATCAAATGTGTCTTCAATTCAAAGTGATCGAAATTGATTCTTGGTAGAATGATGGCATCTCCATAACCCTCGGTGGGTGCTTGGAGCATTTCCGCCATAGTGCGTTAAATACGCCATTTTGTTTGAAATAGTACGAATCTCGGGTTCGACTATTTGGGCGACACGTCTATGAGAGCGTCGTCTAGGAATTTCGCTAGATCACGAAAAGGACTCGATGATCTAGAAGAATGAGTGCGCATGCACTAGAGATAACTCTAAAGGATCTCGAGCTAAGGAGAGGAATTATGAAATTCTTTCGAGATGAGAATGAGAATTATGAAGGCGTTTTATAAAAATCGGGTGAGAAGAATCTTTATGGGTTTTACGGTTACGAAGCGTAGATATCACAACAAAATCAATTAACACAAGATCGAGGCAAAACAACGATGAACTTAACCAATTTAAAACTTCCTTTTAAATATTTAGATCGACTTATGTCAATCTATTTAATTGTTTATGTTGGGCGTTGATAGATAGATATATAAGCGTATAATGAAAGATAAAGTAAGAAGCATCACCACGACACAAGTATTTATAGTGGTTCGGCTACAAGGACACCTTCCTTGCCCTACTCCACTCCCGAGTCACTACTCGAGAGTTCGTAAACACTACTCCAACTCCTTATGGCGGAGAAGCCTTCACAACGTCACTTAACCTTTTTCGGTACAAAGCTAAATACCGGGTTCTTTCACACCAAGGTGAACCACACCTAACACAGCGTCGCCTACCCTTTATATGGTGCTAGGCTAACCAAGGTTCTTTCACCTTAGGAGAACTAATCCTTCACAGCGTCGCCTACCCTTTATTGGGTACTAGGCTAAGTACCTAGTTCTTTCACACCTTAGGTGAACTATACCTTCACGACACAACACCTAGTCTCGAGGAGATCTACTCCTTGTTACAACACCATCGAGGATATCACCATCCTTGTATATAAACAAATACATATATGTATAACGATGCACCTCATCGATTATCGACCTAGGCATTCTTCCCAAATGCTACTTGATTTGATTATTTGGCATCCTTCACTAATGCCTTTGACACAACGCTTGGCACCCTTCACTAATGCCTTCGTCTTGACACCTTTAGCATCCTTCACTAATGCTTTGACACGGATGATGAGCACCTTTCACTAATGCTTTCATCTTGACACTTTCGACATTCTTCACTAATGCCTTCAACCCATCATCTATGGAGAAAGGAAGAACTATCAACAAGATAACCTTAGTAGTCTTGATGATGACTGATCTGCGCAAAACCGTCAAGTTATCTCACGCAAGCTAGCCACTTGTGAATGGCTAGCTGTAAGAAACTTAAAACAGTTCAAGCACAAATGCAATGAAGTCCAGGAGAGTATAGTGTTTCCCCAGGTCGTTATGTCCCAGCAGTAGTGCGAGAATAGTCGACGTTTAGTGATCGAGAAGATTTGAGCGGTCTGAGAGATTTGATTTATTGTAACTACGGAAAAAGCCAACAAATTACAACGGCTTAAATACAAATTAAAGAAAGTTAAAAGATAAAATCTATTAAATAAACGCTATCACTATATTTAAAATGATGTTTTTGGTTTTATGTTTTTCTAAAACTGAATTAAAAACTACGTTACGTACAAATGAAAACGTAAAACTTACACAATATTAACCCTAAAAATATGAAAATGATATTTTTACAAACCTAATGATAAAAGAAAATTATTAGAAAAATAAAATTAATTTTATGACTATTATCCTAATTATTATTAATTTAAAACTATTTTTAACTATTTAATAATTACCTAAAATACAAGAAAATAGGAAATAAAGCTAGAAAAATAAAATTATGAAATGGAAAAGTCTAAAATATCAAAAGAGAATTTTCAAAACTATTTTTGTATTTTTCGATTGTTTTCTATTTTTATGAATTTTAAACTATTAAAACTAATTAAATTACTAAAATTACCAAATAAACTATGAAAATCTGGAAAATTACTTTTTACTTTTATATTTATCTAAACCTAAGAAAATGAAAATCATTTTTTGAACTTTTACGAATTAATTGTATTAAAAGCTAATTAAATTGGCCTAAAAACTACTTTAAATTAAGAAAAATAGCAAATCTGACCTAGAAAAATGTGAAAAATTCAGGAAAACTCTAAAATAATGTTTAGAATCTAGGAAAATAGAAAACATGGGCTTGTGTGTAAGAATTTGAAGCGCAATACAAAGTACTTATCAATAAGCACTTCAAATAAGCCAATGTACACAAACAAGCTCCAAAGCGAAACGAGCTCAAATATGCTAAAAGTACTCAAAATTGACTTATCACAACTGTCCTAAACCTCGGATTGTAGATTACAGATTTGATGATTTTGATTACTTAAGCTAAAACAGATTACGGTATCGATTTAAGCACATGAATGAGCTTTTGAAATAAGTGGAAATTGGAAAGCAGATATTGGTACCTACACTAGACACTGGGTGAGTGTTTGTAAACCAAAAATCAAGCTTGGACAAGCTCTTATAAGCCACTATGCATAAGCTGCAATATCGAGAAAACACTCGATTATCTTGAGCTTGGAGCGAGGGAGATAGGTTCAATTCACAAGCTTGTTTGAAGCTTATAGAAAATGACAAAAATCCACAAAATGCAAATAAGTAACAAGACCAGTTGAACTTTCTAAAATACCAAATCTCACTGAAATTGGCTCAAAGATGAGCTCATGAAAATTCCTTGTTTTGGCTCAAAAGCATTTTAACAATTTTGACTTTTGAAGAAACAATGACAGTTGACTATTATGAACTTTGGATCCAATTTTATCACTGATGATGATGTTATATGATGTGATAATACTAATACAAGCTATGTTATTGATTTCTAAACACAAAACAATGAGTTGCAAACCCAAATCCACAACAGTAAGACAGATAGACAGATTTAGAGACAACTTTGACTTCTAGTGCTAGCAGACCCAATTTATTGACTAAAATGAGTTCAAATATACTTAAGAAACATGAACTAATAATAAGTATCCATTGAACAAGCCTCAAGGGCGGTTTAACCATAAACCAAACAACCCTTTAGTACAATCGATATCTGGCTGAAACAAATCCAAACACGAACCGGTATATTTTATGATCAAACTCACTTTACGGACCTAAATATATCTATTAGAACAAGATTTATGATTAAAACTACAAATGCAGATTATGCTAAGAGATTTGAACTTGACTTACAAATGTCCAAAGCCACAATGGCTAGCAAACCAATGAACCAAGAACCACTAACCTACCAAATCCAACCCAATAAACTATAATTCAACCCATTTCCATGTCTGCCTTAACCCAAATCCTTCCTGCATCACTTTTGGTTCTTGTTGACTTTTTGTTGACCAATATTCAAAATAACTTTAAACTTAAATACAAGCTTATAGTAAGCTATTATAAGCTCAAATAAACCTGTTTAAACTTGGAAAGAAGCTAACTGAAGCTTAAGATTCAGAATTTGAAATTAAAAAAATCCAACAGTAACATGAAAATTGGAAACATGGACTTAAAGCTGGAATTGAGATTTAAGAGAGTTGTAATACACTTGAATACTCTTGTTTGATACAATTAAGCTTAAAACACAATGAAAACTATTTTAGATATTACAAACTAAGAAACGACATACATAAATTTAAAAGCGACTAACTCTTGCCTTGCTTCTCCTTCTTCTTCCTTTTTATACATCAAAGTCCCTTTTCTCTCTTACAGGTGAATCCCATCGATCTTTTGAGCCATTGGATGGCTAGAATGCTTTGGCCATAGGATCAAAAATGGCGGAAACTTTGTTTTGACTTGTTGCTCTGTTTTTAGCTACTAGGGGGTGCATTTATTGTAGTGGGTAAGGTAGGTGAGTATGATGAGGAGGGGTGGAAAGGTGAGGTGATGGTGGGAATGTTGCAGGCACAAGTTGGGAGGAAGGAGATAAGGTGGGGGCGGACTGGCTTGCTTTTGACTTTGGTTGACCAAAGGTCAAAATAGGTTAAAGACAGGGGTCAAAATGGGTAAAGGCGGGGTCAAAATCATTTGACAAGGCTTAACTTATGTTTAATGACAAGGACTTTTGTGCAATTACATCAAACTAGAAGGACCAATCCCGCCAATTTCAAACTTGTTTTAAGGGACCATAATTGACAAGCTTTGAAAGTTTAGGGACCTATCTTGCCATTATTGAAAGTTAAGGGACCTAAGTTGTCATTTTGAAAGTTAAAGGACCAAAGTTGTAAATTTGTAATTTTAAATCTCAAGGACCAGTTTGACAACTTAAGAATCCTAGGGACTTTAAAATGATATTTCTCTTTATTTGGTTTTACCAGGACTATTTTGACAACTTTTGAAACTTGGGGACTAAAGCGCCAATTATGCAAACTTGATCGTTTTCACGATTTTGACATTTTGCATTTAAAACACATAAAACACTAATTTGTGATATTTTTATCATTTTGATGCATTTCGAGTGTTTTCGGATGTTTTGCGGTTTAATTGGTACAAAATGATGAGTGATGAGTGTGTAAATACTGCATCGTTTTATCTGATATAAGCTGCAAAATCATCTGAAAACACTCAACTACATCAAAATGATCAAAATATCACAAATCGATGTTTATGTGTTTCATCTAAAAAATATCAAAATCGGATGAAAAACATATCAAATTGCAAAATTGCGATTCGGTCCCCAGTTCAAATCAAAAAGCGATCCTAACTTATAATTTCAAAAGTAAAGTCACCAAAGGTCCTTTTAAAATCAAAAGTTGTCAAATTTAGTCCTTTGGTGAAAAATGTTAAAAGTTTGAAAATTGCAAAATGGTCCCTCGAGTTTAAAAGTTGGCGGTGGTCACTGGAAAATGTGAAAATGGCAACATTGGTCCTTGTACTTTTGAAGATTGTCACTTTAAGTCCTTGGAACATCTTATCAGTTTGGCGACTTAGGCCCTCAATTTGAGAAATTACACGAGGTCCTTGTCGATTAAACCACTTGTCAAACCCGTTTGGCCTAGTCAATGAATTTTGGACCTGTCAATTTGCATTGTGAACCCCATTATTATCTTGTTGGTCAAATCCTGGTCAATATCTTGACCCATAAAGTCTCACTCCCATTGCTTTCTGCAGACTCTACCCATCCCACTCCTCGATCAACTCTCCATGTCCCTCCACCAGCATACCTCAAACTTCATTTAAAACTTCCTAACCCTCACCTCGACCCTCGATTTGGAGACAACCAATTTGGCGCCAAAACACCATTTAAGCGGTTAAGATCAATTATAAGCCAACCAATGGCTAGGATTGGTGGGATATCATCAGAGAAGAGAGAGAATGAGATTGGGTATAAAAGAAAAGCAAAAGAAGAAGTGAGAGGCAGTTTTTTTTAGTTTTAAAGATTTTAGTTAATGTCGATTTTAGTTTAAATGTTTTAGTTAAGTTGTAACATTGTTAGCTTTTGTTAGATTGTACTTTCTTAAAGTTGTTTTATCAATATTAATCAATTTCAAGTTCTAATTTTCAGTTATAATATCATTTCATATTGTAAGTCCTTTGTTACAATTTTATTCTCAAAGTCTTGTGTTAAAGCTTCATAAAGCTTCTTTTCAAATTTAAATAAGCTTATCAAGCTCCTTATAGCTTGCTATAAGCTCATATTTAAGTTTAGTCACTTTTGAAATTTGGTCAACCAAAAGTCAATGGAGGCTAAAATTGGAAATGGAGCTAGAAATGGGTTGATGCAGTGGAAATGGGTTAAATTAGATTCCTTTGGGTTGATATTTAGGGTAGTGGATCTATGTTTCACATGTTGCAAGCCATTGTGGCTTAGGACCACTTGTAAGTGAAGTTTTTAAGCTTATTTGCATTACCTTCCATTGTAGTTAAATTTGGTTCAAATCTGTTCCATAAGATGTATTTAGGTTAGGTAGAGGTAGCTTGATCATTGTTGCTAGTTTGATAAGTGTTTGTATCATTTAAATTGTTATTGATTAGCAAAGGGGTGTTTGGATTGGTGATACATGCATCTTAAAGTTACATTCGATGGTTGATCTTTATTGTTTCATGTTTGTTTAAGTATAAGTATGCTCATTTGAGTCTGGGTTTGGGTGCGCAATCACGGAAAGTCAAAAATTAACATAAGCTGTCTCCTTTGGTCCTTTGTCAAGGTTTTGCAGGCCAAACTCTCAGCGTTGACCGGTGGGCTGGATTATGGTTACAGGACTTTCGATTGATGAACTGCTGACTCAAATGCATGCTGTAAACAAACGTGAGGCAATGAAGAATCAGCAGGGCTTTGGGCAGACGATCGATGCTAACTATGCCACTGTTATGTTTAACAGTTTGCAATCAGGCAGCGACGTCAGGCTACTGCACATCATCTTGTGGGCGATTTGAACAGTGCTTATTTGGGGCATGAATGAGCAAAACTGCACAGTGGTCTGGCTGATGATGGCTGTGACATGGCACGCCTGTCGGCCCAGGATCTGGTTGACCGTTTCAGCTGCGTCGACCATTCCGCTCAGTTGACCTCGGTTGACAGGTTGACAAATTCAAGTGAACAAACAAACGTATGCGGCTATGGGTAGCTGAACAGCTGTTGGGTTGAAGCTGTGGGCTGGACATGAGGAATGACGATGGTGGCGATGTGGACTGTGTGGTGAGCGGTGAACGGTGATGAGTGAACGACTGAATGCAGTCTGGCTGATGCAACAACAACAAAACATTGGGCAAATGGGCGTTAACAAGTCTTGGAAACTAAAGCGCCTCTGCTGGCTCTGTGTGATCGTTCGATGATCCGTGATCTGGCCGTGGTGACCTGTGGTCTGGCGTTTAAATGTTTTGGCGTCAGTGATTGTCTGGAATGGTGAGGTTGAGGGTTGGGCAAATGGTCTGGAGGTGTGCTGGGTGGAGGACATGGGGAGGAGGAGGATGGAGGTAACTGTTGGCGGTTGGAGGTGGCGGTGGTGGGCGGTTTGACGGATGCGACGATAATAATGGGGGTTCTGATGCAAATGGCGGTCCAAAATTCGTGACTGGGCTAAATGGGTTTGATGAGGTTTGGTGACAAGGACGGTGTATTTCTCAAATTGAGACTAAGCTGCCAAATCTGATAAGATGTTCAGGACAAAGTGACAATCTTCAAAATACAAGGACCAATGTTGCCATTTTCACATTTTCCGAGGACCATTCGCCAACAAACGAGGACCATTTTGCAATTTCTCAAACTTTAACATTTTTCACCAAAGGACTAAATTTGACAACTTTGATTTTAAAAGGACCTTGGTGACTTTACTTTTGAAATTATCTTTCGAGGCTGCTTTTGACAATTTTTGAAACTTGGGGGCTGGCGCAATTTTGCAAATTTGATATGTTTTCATCGATTTTGATATTTTGCATTTAAAACACATAAACACGATTTGTGATATTTTGATCATTTGATGTGTTTAAGTGTTTTCGAGATGATTTTGCGGTTTATATTGTACAAAAATGATGATATTTACACACTCATCAATCCCCCCATCGAGATATTGCTGGTCCTAGCAATGATTTGAGAAAACATAATGGATTTTAAACTCTTTACCAAAAGCCATTACTTACGGGTAACCAAATGTTTCAGTTCAAGTAAGAACCATGGTACAGATAACCATGTGATTTTGAGCAAACCACCGACTTTCATGGTTTGATTTTGTCTTTACCGAAGCCGTACCATACGGACTAGCCAACTCTTAGATAAATTATCAACATTATCTTTGGTGGTGATTACCAATTATGGATTTTCCACTTTGCCTTTACCTGAGCCATAATCTTGCGGGCTAGCCAACTCTTCACTTTTAGGATATGGTGGTGAGAACCATACAATTTTGGGCAAATTGTAAGCCATATAAGCGGTTTGAGATATATTTACCAAGAGCCGTTTGCTCTGGATTAGCCAATCCTTTTGTCTTCTGAGACATGGCGGATGATAACTAAATGAGAATGTGTAAACACTTACTCAAAAAAATTTTGGCCAAAAGCGGGAATTGGTATAATTATATGATAAAATTAGTAAGAATTCCCCAGCTTAGAAATGAATATTGCCTCAATATTCAAAGTACCGCAGTTATGCGAAACAAAAACGTAAAAGGAAATACTCGGCCATTATTTAGAAAGAAGATTTTTTTTTTTTTTTTTTTTGGATCCTTATATACACAACATGGGCAACCCCAGCTAGGGTGGTAGAAAGAGGTAAGAAGGCGAAATATGGGTGAGAACCCATATGGCATCTCTTATTTTTGATTACAAAGTCGCTAGCTTGACTCGATCCCGCATTCATTGGTTCATGGGAAAGTTTGTAGATCCAGGACAACCACGGGGAATGTCCTCTCCAAAATAGTGCTTCAACCTATGTCCATTCACTTTGAAGTTTGGCCCGTCTGTTTGAGATAATTCGGCGGTGCCATATGGAAAAACTTTGGCAATGGTGAATGGACGATCCATCGGTCTTAAGTTTCCCAGAAGATCTTCAATCTAGAATTGAAAAGAAGGACTCGATCACCAACGTTGAAAGCGGTTCTTAATTTTTGAGTCATGGATCTTCTTTGTCTTTTCCTTGTAGATCAAAGAGTTCTCGTGAAGCGATTACGGAGTTCATTTAATTCGTTGAGTTGAACTTTCCGATGATCACCGAAGACTTGAGGTCGAAATTTGCCTCGCTTGAGGCCCAATAGACTTTGTGCTCAAGCTCGATCGGAGATGACATGCCTTTCCATACACGAGCTTGTAAAGTACACCGATGGGTGTTTTGTAAGCGATGCGGAAGGCCCAAAGTGCATCTTCAAGTTTGTCCGACCAAGAGGCACGATTTTCACCTCGGTCCTCTCAAGATTCTTTTCAAACCACGGTTGAAACTTCACTTGCTCACTAGTTTGTGGGTGATCTGGCGGTAGAGAGGCGGTGGGTGACACCGTATAAGCATCACTTTTGCGGAATTGGTCATTGCAAAAGTGTGTGCCGCGATCACTAATGATAGCGAGGAGTTCCAAAGCAGGCAAGAGACTTTAAAAACTTCACAACTACTCGGGCGTCGTTGGTGAGAGTGCCGCTTCTACCCATTTAGACAAGTAATCGACCGCCACGAGTATATACTTGTTCCTCGAGAAGATGGGAATGGCCCGTAAAGTCAATGCCCATACATCAAAGATCTCGCACACTTGAATGGCATTTTGAGGCATTTCATCTCGTTTAGAGATGTTACCATGACGTTGGCAAGAGTCGCAAGATTTGTGAGGTCATGGGCATCTTTATAAGTGTAGGCCAATAGAAACCGAGTCAAACACCTTCTTGGCGGTGTAGTTGGTCCATGATGTCCCAAGTGGGTCCATGATGACAAGCCTTAAGAATATCAGTGACTTCGGCGTGAACACACCGTCGGATGACTTGATCCATGTGATTTTAAACAAGTAGGGGTCGTCCCGAGTAATGCTTAACATCTTTGAAAAATTTGTTCTTTTGTTGGGACGACATCCCTTTCACAACAAAGTTACCCTCATGATAGTTTGCAAAGTCGGCAAACCATGGGGTACTAGAATCTCCATGATGAGATACCACATTAAGTGTCTCGAGAGAAATGTTTCGCATATCTCCTTTTTCTCGAGCACACCTTGATGAGGATTTTCAAGGCAGGAAAGATGGTCGGCCGCTGGGTTCTCTGCTCCTTTTTATCACGGATGGTGATATCAAATTCTTGTAGGAGGAGAACCCATCGGATCAATCTCGGTTTGCATCTTGCTTAGCAAGAAGATATTTGAGGCGAGTGATCCGTATACACTATCTTTTGGACAAGATCAAGTATGGCGAAACTTCTCAAAGCATACACCACGACTAGTAATTCTTTCTCCGTAGTGGTGTAATGTGCTTGAGCTTGGTCAAGGTTTTGCTAGCATAGTGTATAGGCTGGAAATGTTTCGATTTTCGTTGCCCAAAGCGCACCTATGGCGAAATCACTTGCATCGCGCATAAGCTCAAATGGTAGGTCCCAATCGGGAGCAACTAGAATTAGTGCTTCGTGAGCTTTTCTTAAGAGTTTGAAAAGCTTCAGCGCACTCACTAGAAGATGAGCAGTGTCTTTTCAAGAAGTCGGGTCATAGGCGGGATATTTTGAAAAGTCGTGAATGAAGCGACGATAAAATCCGGCATGACCAAGGAAACTCTAACTCCTTTAGCGGTTGTGGGAGGAGGTAATTTGAAATAACATCGACTTTAGCTTTATCAACCTCAATCCCGCTCTTAGAAATTTTATGGCCAAGGACAATTCCTTCTTTAACCATAAGTGACATTTCTCCCAATTTAGACTAAGATTAGGTGTTTTACAGCGTTCAAGCATCTTTTCTAAATGGGATAGACATGTTGGAAAGAATCCCCAAAGACCGAAAAATCATCCATAAAGACTTCCATAGTCTTTTCGATCATGTCATGGAAAATGGCCATCATACACCTTTGGAATGTCTGGGAGCATTGCATAAGCCAAAAGGCATGCGTCGGTAAGCAAATGTTCCATAAGGACATGTGAATGTGGTCTTTTCTTGATCTTGTGGATCAATGGGAATTTGGAAGTAACTTGAGAAACCATCGAGAAAGCAATAGTATTAGTTTCCGCTAATCTCTCAAGCATCGGTCCATGAAGGGTAAGGAAAGTGGTCTTTCTGGTGGCTTCATTTAACTTCGATAGTCAATGCAAACCGCCATCCGTAACCAATCGGTAGGAATCAACTCGTTTTCATCATTTTCAACAACGGTTATACCACCCTTTTGGGTACACAATGAGCAGGGCTCACCCGAGGACTATCGAGATAGGGTAAATCAATCCTGCATCAAGAAGTTTGAGAACCTCTTGTTTGATAACATCATGGATTTTGGATTCACTCGTCTACGATGTTGAGCTATTTGGTTTAAAGTCATCCTCCATTAAGATTTTGTGAGTACAAAACTCGGGGTTGATACCCTTAATGTCGGAGGTTTCCAAGCAATTGCTTGCTTGTGTGACTTCAATACCTTTATGAGGCGGTCTTTTCATCCTTACTCAAATCTCGAGCAATAATGACGGGTAATTTATCATCACCTCAAGAAATGCATACTCGAGATGAGGTGGTAAGTCATAAGTTCAACCTCGGGAAATTCTTGGTTTTCTCAAGTGACTTGACTTCCTTGTTATGAAGCTCGATGGGAGGGGTGATAATGGATCATTATTAAGCAACTTCTCAATGAGAAGAATATCTCCCTCGATGTCAATTGGGCGTGATCAATTTCCCATGGGCAAGAATCACTAGACAAGTATGCTTCAATCTCTTCCAAGATGAAGTCACTTTCCTCAAGCGGAGTAAGAAGGGGTGGAAGAGTTAGAATTAATAAGACTAGGAGATGATGGATCATTTTGAGAAATTCTTCAATGGGAAGAATGTCTCCCATTGGATCACAATCATCATCATCAATCAGGATGGGCGAAGAGTGTAGTTTCATCCACGAATTAACAAACTCGATCGACAAAGCGATTAGGAGGTGGGACAAGTGGTGTGCTCTTAGAGCTAGCAGTTTCCACCACTTGGATGAAGTCTCCGATTCTAGATCATCATCATCATCATCAAGAACACTCTTGACTTCCTGGTACAACTTTCAAACCACTTGTTTGAACCGGGGTAATTTTCAAAGCTTTGAGCTCGTGACGTTTTGGTGAACACTCTTAACCGTGAAATTTGAGAGTGTTGCATTGATTCTTTCGATTTTTGATCAATTGTGGCAACACTACTGTTTGTATAGAGGTTTGGAGTTACGGTTGATATTCAGCGTGAGCTCTTCGTTGTCAACCCGTGTAATCGACTCTTGACAAACACATCAATCGAGCACGACTCGTTCTTAAGAAAGCTCTCCCAAGATAAGGGAACTCTAGGATGCGCATCGAAGTCTACTACAACAAAGTCGGCATGAAAGTGAAATTTTCCCACTTTCATCACGACATCCTCGGCTATCCCAGTGGACGAGTTGCAGTGCGATCCGCTAGCTCGAGTGTCATACGAGTGGATGAAAGTTCGGGAAGAGCGGTTTCTTCCAGCGAGAGTGGCATGAGGTTAATGCTAGCGCCAAGATCGCCAAGGCGGAACATTGAAACATCCCAAGAAATCACACGGGATTAAGAACGGCCGGGGTCTTCAAGCTTTTCGGAAGCTTATTAAGAATGGCCGAGCATTGCTCATTGAGAGGAGTTTTAGCCATCTCGATAGCTTGTCTTTGTTGGTGAGTAAGCCTTTAAGCGTGGATGCAAATTTAGGCATTAGAGCGAGCATCATGAAGCTTATATCAAAGTGAAGCTCATTGAAGATTTGGAAAAATTTTTCCATTTGCTCTTTGTTTTGTCTTTGAGCTTCTCATCATTCATTCTTGATGGGTAAGGAAGGCGACTAGACTTTTGAGTAGGGATGGAAGTGTTTTCGGCTCAAGATTTTCTTGAACTTGGGTTCCGGACTTGAAACGTGGACTACCGAAGGTGGGACGTGTCTTGATGCCGTGGGCTTGAATAATGCACCTTGTCCGTTGTCTCCTTGGTAACTTGACTAAATGCCACGGGAGGAGGGGCATAGGAGTCTTAGGTCCATTGTCGTCTTACCACTCACAGTGGTGACGGCTTTCAACTCGGCATTAAGATTGGGAATAGTATTGCTTGGGAGTCCTCCGGAAGATGGCGAAGCTTTGTTCATATTCATGTTCATGAAGCGCTCATCATATTCTTTAACTCATTTGTCTGCAGAGGCGGTGTTGTATCAATTTCCTTTTAGCTCACCTCTCATGTTATTGATGCGTTTGCATAGAGCATGTTTGACTCGATCATTTTCATGAAGTCATTTGGCATGGGAGCTTGAGGAGGTGGTTGATAACTTTGATGATTTGGAGCTTGATATGGTTGAGGTTGGTTGAAATTGTTCGGTTTTGATTGAAATTTGGAGAGTTATTGAAATTTTGTCCTTGATTGGAACAAAGCGATTACGATTGCCGAGGTTTTGATTGCCATGGTTTTGCAGGAGGAAAACCGGTGGTGTCATACCGCTAGGTGCGGTAGTGAGGATCGACTTGTGGTCGGTATTGATTGTGGTTTCTGACTGACTACGGGAGCTTGGTAAAAAGAAGCATCGGTTGCTTGACAATCATGTCGCATGTGGACCACTACAAGTTTCACACACCTTGTTCTGACTTTTCTTGGTTCGGGCTTATGAATTTCGCTTTTGATTTCCTTTACCTCTTTTAGCATACAATGGATGATGTCAGTTAGAAGCGACTATCGGAGCTGCTAACTTCGGAAGAGTTCTGGGATGAAGAAGCGAGTGTTGAACATTGACTTTGTTGCGATAAATAGGAACTTTGATTTTGTTCGCAAATCTCAATCACATCTTTAGGTTTACGATTCAAGATATTGCTGCTGCTTGAGCTGCATTCAAGGAATCTTGATCATTACCGTTCAACCCATTATAAAAGATATTGACTTGTTGAAGCTCAGTGAATTCATGATGGGGCATTTCACGAGGAGATCTTTGAATCTCTCCCATGCCTCTCCAAAATTTTCATTGAAATTTTGTGAAATCCGTAAATTTCATTTTGATTAGTCGTCTTTGATGGAGGAAAGAAATAGTTGACAAACTTTTGAACAAGATCCTCCCAGTTTCGATGGATCGGGGGTCTTTTCGGTAAATCCGGGCCCCCTCAGTGAGAATGGAAATAGCATCAACTTGATCACTTTTTGTGGCACATCCTTGAAATTGATAGTTGAAGTCAACTTGTTGAACCAGCGGATGTGAGCATCTGGTCGTCTCGATCGGACCCGCGGAATTGATTTGTAGACACAAGTTGGATCAAATGTGTCTTGATTCAAGTGATCGAAATTGATAACGGGTAAAGCGATGGCATCTCCATAACCCTCGGTGGGTGCCGGAGCATTTCCGCCATAAATGCGTTAAATGCGCCATGGTGTTGTTAGAAATAATGCGAATCTCGGGTTCGACTATTTGGGCGACGCCACGAGAACGTCTTCTAGGAATTTCGCTAGATCACGAAAGGACTCAATGATCTAGAAGAGCGAGTGCGCATGCACTAGAGTTAACTCTAAGGACTCTCGAGTTAAGGAGAGAAATGGAATTATGAAGATATTTGGATGAGAATGAGAATTATGAAGGCGTTTTATAAAAATGGGGTGAGAAGAATCTTTATGGGTTTTACGGTTGCGAAGCGTCGATATCACAACAAAATCAATTAACACAAAATCGAGGCAAAACAACGTGAACTTAACCAATAATCCAAGATGAATGGCTTCTTTGAAAAGGTACACCAATCACAAGGACACAAAGGCAAGTTTTAAATCTTTAGTTCGAACTTATTATGGTCGCACCCCAGTTAGGTAGTGCCTTTGCCTTGGTTTGCGGTGGTAATCTTTTAAGTTGTTATTATTAAAGAAAGCAGCGAATCTTTTGTATTTTTATTATTTGATACATATATAGAAACAAAGAAAAATATTTTTGTGTTTTATCGTTTTAATTTGTTTTGGGTTTTGGATTTTTAAGAAAATATGGATATATATATATAGATAGATAGATGGATGATATGAACAAATGAGTGAGTATTCAAACAACTAATCGCTAGGCGGAAGACAATGCACTTACGACTCCCAAGCGTGGCGTAAAAATTTGATGCGCTCGAGCAGTCGAGGTTTATCACACAAGCACACGCCACTTGTGAATGGCGGACCGTAACAACCTTAAGCGGCTCGAGGAGCGAATGCAATGAGGATGCGAGAGTATAGTGTTCCCAGGGTCGTTATGTCGGCGAGTTGTGCAATGGATTATCAAGCGTTTAGTGATCGGGAAATTTGAGCAGAAAAGAGGATTTGGATAAGATATGATAACTACGGAAAAGCCAACAAATAAAGGCGGCTTAAATGCAAATTAAAGGAAATTAAAAGATAAAACCTATTAAATAAACGCTATCAATGAGTATTTAGACACTCATCAATGACGAAGCATGGCAACTCATGGACTTTGAGCTTGCGTCTTGAAGGTGGTGATCTTTCCTTTAGGAGGAACCTAGTAGATCACACAAAACAAAAGACAAACTACATAGATCACTTAGATCGAGGTTAGAGGTTAGAATACTTTGGGAAGTTTATATAAAAGCACACATAGAGAGAGAAGAAATGGCTCTCTGTTTAGAGAAAATTCACTACATTTCCCCGGATCCCGGATCCCTACCACAAGGATCCGGCTAGCACAAAGCTAGGGATCCGTGGTCCATCCTCTTTGCCCATGGGTATTTTTGGTTAAGGGTCATGGGTTATGGGTTGATCCATGGTTTTCTTTCTAGATACAATGTACTTGGTTAAGTGGTATATATAAAACCATGGGTTATGGGTCAAAACCATTTGCTAGTATTTACCCTTTTAGTATATACTTGTATTTACCCAATTTAGCATACACTTAGTTTTACCCATTTCGGTATACTTAGTTTAAGTACATGTTTAACCCAATATGTAAACACTAGTTGTTGTACATATGTATCTAAATCATAAAACACTTATACTTGTTTTAGTGTTTTATGTGAAAGCGTAAGTGTGTTTGAAAACTATTAACTCAAACTATTTACATTACTTTATTTGTTTCGTTTAAAATGATTTTATATTTGTTATCGAAAAAACATTAGAAGATCGTAAAATATAAATAAACGTTTTCACGGCTTATTTGTATTAACAAATACATCACTGGGTTCCAAAGTTTTAAGATCTGCAACATTCCGAGAGCTCAAAATCAAAAGGCGGATATACTGAGTAAGCTGGCGTCGGTAGCTTTTGATCATCTTACTAAAAAAGTACTGGTAGAGGTCCTAGAAAACCTTCGGAGAAGAAAAGGTGGTTAACGCCATAGTGGAAGAAGAAGCGATAAGCGGATCACGCCGATCATCAAATGTGCGGAGGAAGGGATCCGTAGGAGGATCCCAGCGAGGCCATGACTCTCCGAATGAAAATTCAGCGATGCGTGATGGAAGAAGGAGTCCTCTTTAAAAGGGCTACCTAGTACCAATGCTGAGATGTGTAGGGCCGTTACAGGCAAATTACATAATTCGTGAAGTGCACGAGGGATGCTGTGGAATGCACTCCTGTCCGAGAGCCGTAGTAGCGAAGCTTATGAGACAAGGATATTATTGGCCCACCATGCATCGAGACGTAAGGGAGGAAATTAGAAAGTGTGACTCTTGTCAAATACACGCCCCTGTACCCAAACTTCCCAAAACACTGTTGACCTCCATCATGGCCCCATGGCCTTTCTACCAATGGGGAATGGATGTGTTTGGGCCCTTTCCAGAGGCACCAGGACGGATCAAGTACGTCATAGTAGCAATTGACTATTTTACAAAGTAGATAAAAGCAAAGCCGTTGGTAAAAACAACGGGGAAAGATGTCATAAAATTTGTGTGGGAGAACATTGTATGTAGGTACGACTGCCGGAGTCATAGTCACCAACAACGGAACCAATTTAAGTCAATGATCCGTTCAAAAAATGGTGCAAGGGTTGAAAATTAAGCGAGATGAATCTGATAGTAGCACACCATAAGCCAATGAAATTTGGTAGAGCGAGCTAACAAAAGTTTGATGGAGGGATGAAAGCGAGGTGAGCGCGAGAGAAGCGGATGGGTAGATGAGCTACCTAATGTCTTATGGGCTCATCGAACAACTCTCAAAACAAGCAATGGAGAAACCCCGTTGACTGACGTATGGAAGTGAGGCTATGATCCCAGAAATAGGGATGCCTATACAGGAAAATGATGTTCCGAGAGGATCAGAACGAGGAGGATCAACGTTTGAACCTGGACCTTCTGCAAGAAAGAAGGGAGAATCCTGCCATTCGAGAAGCTAAGTACAAGACACAGGTCGAGCAATATTACAACCGGAGGGTCAGGCCAATGAACTTTAAGGTGGGAGACTTTGTTTACCAAAAGAACGAGGCTAGCCGGGTGGAAAACCAAGGGAAGTTGGGACCCAAATGGGAAGGACCCTACCGAGTGGTAGGAGCAAATCAGAATGGCTCTTATAAGTTACAAACAATGGAGGAGAAGGAGGTCCCTCGGACCTGGCACGCTATAAACCTCAGAAAATGTTTCTTATAATGGTTATTGTGATAAGAATACTACGATCATTATGTAACTCGAATTAATTATGTACATTAGTTCAATGATGAAAGTTTTCCTATGATAGGGAAACAATTTTCCGTAACAACTTGTGTGATACATAACTATTCGACGGCCGGCCCCGTCGAGTATAGCTATTAAAAGCATGCCGGATATTACTATGGGATGCCGAAAATTTTGTTCGGATGCCCAAAATAATGGATGTCAAGTGAAAAACAAACACTATGGATGCGGGTGGAATGACCACATAAACGCCCGAGCACACATGCCGGATGCCCAAACAATGGATGTCTTGAAATCCCCAAGGATGCCGGAATACGAATGCACGGCCTCATGCGGATGCCCTTTAGAATAACCTAAAGGAGGCTTGTCAATACAAAACAAGGATGGGAAGGAATAAGAGAAACATGCACACAATATATAGTGCATATAAATTGTTCTAGATTATAAGCGCTTTCCAATCACAAAGGATGACAAAATATAAGTCACAAAAGATAAATTGTTAATTATTACAACCATAGTTATCTCGAATCATTGTTCACAAATATACAACACAAAGATTGAACTTGGGCATTATCCATGGGAGTTTGATGGCGGAACATTGACGGGAGGAGTGGTTGTGACAGGAGGCTGAGAAGAGGGGCCGGCGGGATCTTTGCGGTCAGGGGCGTCGGGCTCCATGTTTAACAAGTCTCCCAAGGGCAGCCGATATGAATCAGCTAGCTTCTAAATATAGGGATACTCAGCCTCGAAAAGCTTGTTATACTCAGCTTTCCACAACTTGGGAGCTTCCCTGTTGACCCTGGCAATGCCCTTCAGGGCTTCATTTATTTCTTCTTCCTTTCTCCCCACACTAGCCCCAGTTAAGAACTCAGCATGATAGGTCAGACTATATACCTTCGCCATGCTCTTCTTATATTCAACACTATCGACCAACCGGCGAACAACAGTGGGTAGAAGGGTGCGAACGGCGTTTTGTTTCACCACTTCAGCCTGGGCAACCTCAGCCGCTAGATTCCCCTTCTCCGCTTGCAGAGACTCCAAAGATTGATTTTTAGCACTCAGCTCACTCTCCAACTTCCTAATCTTTTCAGCCTGTCCGGAAGAAGTCTCCCTCCACTCATTCCTATCTCGAGTCAGCCTGTCAACCTCATCTTCCAAGCCCTTCTCCCTATCCACACTAGCCTTGTGATCGGCATCCAGCTTCTTCAGCTACTCCGACAATCTTTCATTTTCACCCTCGGCGGCAGTTAACCTGTCGGTAAGCCCTTGGCAGTTATTATGAGCTTGGCTCAGCTGCCAATACCCTATCGAAAGATCTTTAAATCTCCTCAGAAGCTCACCCTGGGTCACCACACTCAAACCAAACTCCTCATCGCTGACGGGACAGGTAAGTGGATATTGTTCATTTGCTCGAGCTTCTCTCGGCGGGGTAGCAAGATTGTCAATCGACTCCGGCAAGAAAGGTAAGAATCTATTCGGACGTCATCACGAAGGGCCAGTTGGGGATAAAAGCGTTTGTAGCTTAATACTGCACCATGGGAAAGAGAATGATAAGAGAAAATTAATAAACAAGCGGAGGGTAATGAATCAAAGACTAAAACATACCGAATCCAGTTAACCCTTTCAATGCACCGAGAACAGCGGGAGTGATGGGCGAATGACCTAAAATGAGTAAAAGGAAGTTACAAAAACAAGTTACATGATGACTCACGCATACCTTCAGAGTTGTGTGGGAGCGAGTTCGCCGGCTGAGAATGGCCACCTTCTCTAAGGGGGGAGATGGGCATCTGTTGCAAATGTCCCCCACCTCCGACTGCATTATCCCCCATACCCTCGCTTGCCACGTTTTCTTTACCCCCAACGTTGGGAGTCTCCTGCTCGGAATTAACATTCAAATTTTCCTCTTGATCATTTCTCGGAATGGCTTGATTCAGCTGCTCCGCATCCAACACGGGTGAGCCGGAGGAAAAGTTCTCAACAAAAACCGTCTTCTTCTTCTTTTTCTTGTTTTGGACCCTAGACGTTCCCTCACCTCTCCTTTTCGCTGCTTAGCGCGACTTCTTTTTCCTTCTTTTCTCTTGCAGCCACAACCTCCGGGTCTGCTTCTTCGGCTCTTCTGGCCATAGCATCCTTGGCAGGAATTGCTGCCCCCACCGGCAGAGGATCGGTAGTCCTTTTGGGTTTCTCTCGGTTTGGGTCGACAGCGGGACCTTTGCTCACCACAGTGTCATCCCACTCTGGGAGCTCAAGATACTCAGACATATCAACAACTGCAAAAGAATAAATTGTCTAAGGAAAACATAAAGCAATAATTACAACAAATTCCATAGGAACCGGACAGATAATTACCATGACCCTCGGCATCCTTTAGAAGAGGCTCGAACCCCGGTTTAAAGCGAGGAAAGGTGGCACATCCACAACAAGCTAATGGTGGCTTCCTCAATAAAATGGGAACCTGCTAAGCTTCAGCATCCTCCTCCAAAAGCCGGTAGGAAAAGTGGTCGATAATTTTGAGTCCTTATGCCTCCATGCCATGGCATAAGGGATTGCCCTTCGGTCAATTAGAAAAAATTCTCTTTCAGTGTTTAAGGCGGTGAGCACCTCCTTGAAGCACTTATAGGCCTTCTTACCATCCTCTACTCAAAAGAAAACCAATGCCCTCGCTTGCACAACTAATAAAACGCTTGGAACAAGGATACCCTAGGTTGAATATTTAAACTATAACACGATCTCAAAAGAGTCACGGTTCTCAGCCTAGGGAACTAAGCGGGAAATGTGAACTCTAAAGTGTTTGATCACGTTCAATAAAAATGAGGAAAAGGGGATCTGATGCGCGCAAAACCGTCAAGTTCTCTCACGCAAGCGTAAGAAAACTTAAAGCGACTTAAGCACGTATGCAATGAGGATCCGAGGAGTATAGGGTCTCCCGGTCGTTATGTCAATGAGCTATGCAATGGATCAATCAACGTATAGTGATCGAGAGTTTGAGCGAAAAAGGTTTGAGATTATGATTATAACTACGAAATATCAAACAGATACAAAGACTTAAATGCAAATTAAAAAGAAATTAAAAGATAAAATCTATTAAATAAACGCTATCACTACAATTAAAATGATGTTTTGTTTTATGATTTTCTAAAGCGAAATTAAAATCTACGCGACGTCAAAATAAAAAGTGAAACTAAAGCAATATTAACCCTAAAAATATGAAAATGATGTTTTACAAACCTAATGATAAAAGAAACTTTTGGAAAAAGAAAATTATTTTTAAAACTAATTATCTAATTAAAACTATTTTAACTATTAATTAATTACCTAAAATACAAGAAAATAGGAAATTAGGCTAGAAAAATAAGATTAAGACTTGAAAAAGTCTAAAATATCAAAATAGACTTTTCAAAACTATTTTGTAATTTTTCGATTAATTTTCTATTTTCTAGGAATTTTAAACTATTAAAACTAATTAAATCACTAAAATTACCAAATGAACTATGAAAAATATGGAAAATTACTTTTTACTTTTATATTTATCTAAGCCTAAGAAAAATGAAAACTTATTTTTTGAACCTTTTACGAATTTTTGTATTAAAAGCTAATTAAAAGTGCTAAAAACTAATTAAAATCAAGAAAAATAGCAAAACATTAGGAAAAATCGAAAATTTCGGAAAACTCTAAAATGATGTTAAGAAGCTAGGAAAATGGAAAAACAAGTGGTTGCTTGCAAGAAAATGAATACGATGAAACAAGTGCTTATAAATAAGCACTTTAATAAGCTAAATGAACAAGACAAACCACCCACTGATTGCAGAAGCTATAATATGCAAAAGTAACCAAAATACAACTAAAAGCAACAAGCTATAGCTACTGAATTGCAAGATTGGTCAAACTTGATTACTTGAGCTAATAAGCTAAAAAAGACTTTGGTGCCTACTTGCAGTCCAAAAATAAGCACCCAAATAAGCTACAAACTAAAAACCAATTATCAGGTCCTAAACTAGACCTAAGCGACTCTTGATAACCAAAATACTAGCCCTTAACAAGCTTTAATGAATCATGCAAGCTTGCACAAGACACGAGAAAACTTAGTGTCAATTTGAGCCACATGAGCGAGGCACTGAGGCCTTACTTTGAGCTTATGCACAGGTTAATCCAGAGGGCTAAAACTAAAACCAGATGTGATGTCTTAGAGACCACCTATTAAACTACTTATAGACCAAAAACCAGGACCTACAAAGCTTTAATGAATCCTATGCAGAAGCTGCAACTTCTGCATAAAACTAATTTTTTGACATTTTGACTTTTTGAAAACCAGTTACCAGTTGACTTTGATGAAGTTTTGATCCAATTTAATGACTGATATTGATCTCTTTTGATGAAATGAACACAAAATAAGCACTGTGTAAGACTTTTAAACACAAGACAAGGTCTTTCAAATCCAAATCCACAACAGTGGACAAGTGAGATAGATTCAAGAGAAACTTTGACTTTTTGAACTAGCAAGCACAATATTTTGACTCAAATGAATGTACTTATGCTGAATAAACTTGAACCAATAATAAACTACCTCGCATTCAATTACAGGAGACAGTTTGACAACAAACCAAACACCCCTTTATCACTAGTTTTTAAGCTGAAACAACTTCAAACACCGAACCAAAGACATATTATAATCAAACTCACTTAAATACACCTAAATACATCTATAAGAACGAGATTAAGCAGATTAAAACCACAAATACATATTATGCATAAAATTTAGAATTGACTCACAACTTGTCCAATAGCCACTATGGCTCGCCAATCAGTGAAACGAACACTAGCCTAATAAATCCAACCCATCGATCTCTAAACTAACCCATTTCCATCAACGCCTCAACCCAATCCAATTGCACCCATTTTGGTTCTTGCTTTGACTTTTGTTGACCAATGTTCCAAAGTGATTGAAGCTTAAATTGAGGCTTGTAAAAGCTATGAATAGCTTAGAAGCTTATGCGAGATTATAATTAGACCTTTTGAGATTTTAACAACGAATATAAATTGGAAAATTGCCTTGATTGAGACAATTTTGGAAATGTGAACAAAGGATTAAATTAAAACTTGATAATAGTTTGAATACCTTGAAACTACTCAGTTGAGTACAAAATAACTTGAAAATACACTTAAGAAACTAATTAAAGCATAATGATGTTAAACGACATACATTTTGTAAAACTAAAACTAACTATTCTTCTAGCTTCCTCTTGGCTCTTTTTATGCTCCAAAGTCTCTCTCACTTATCTCGAGTGGATCGGCAACAATCGGGCCCTTGATTTGCTAAACTTCATCCGGCCATTCATCTCGTTTGGCGCCAATTTTTGGTTTGGATATCGGGACGTGGAAAGGTGTAATTAATGAGGTGGGATGTTAGGTGAGGTGGGGGGGGGAACAATGGGTGAAGTAGAGTAGCTATGGGAGGCTGGTTGGTGGCTGGTGGTGGGAGCAGACAGAGGTGTCGAGGGGACGAGGGAAGGCGGGGTATATTATTTAAATCATTGGGTTTGGGGTTGGGTTGTGGGTCTCTTCGGACCGGGTAAAGGATTTGGGCTGGGTATTTTGTTTGGGCTTGGGATTAGTACTAGGATCCGTTTGGTTTGTTTAGGATTAATAAACACAAGGACCATATTTGCAACTTCTCAAAACCAAAGGACTAAAACTGTAACTTATGAAGAGTAGTCAAAGGATTGGTTTTGCCAACTTTACTAATCCAAGGGTCAATTTTGACATTTTTGAAAATTTCCAAGGACTAGTTTTGACCAATTTTGGATTTTCAGGGACTAAATTGTAATTTTCTCAAAACTTTTAGATTTCTCACCAAAGGACTAAATATGACAATTTATGATTTTAAAAGACCTTTGGTGACTTTTCTTTTGAAATTTTGGCTCGTGGACTATTTTGACAATTTTATAAACTTGGGGGTGAAAGCGCCAATTATGCAAATTTGATATTTTTTCATCGATTTTGATATTTTCGCATTTAAAGCACATAAAACAACGATTTGTGATATTTTGATCATTTTGATGTGTTTCGAGTGTTTTCGAGATGATTTTGCGTTTATTTTGTACAAAAATGATGAGTATTTACACACTCATCAATCCCCCACATCGAGATATTGCTAGTCCCTAGCAATGATTTGAGAAAACATAATGGATTTTAATCTCTTTACCAAAAGCCATTACTTGGAGTAGCCAAATGTTTGAGTTCAAGTAAGAACCATGGTACACCGATAACCATGTGATTTTGAGCAAACCACCGACTTTCAACGGGTTTGATTTTGTCTTTACCGAGCCGTACTTTACGGACTAGCCAACTCTTAGATAAATTATCAATATTATCTTTGGTGAGTGATTACCAATTATGGTTTTTCCATCGCCTTTACCACAAGCCATAATCTTGCGGGCTAGCCAACTCTTTACTTTTTAGGATATGGCGAGTTGAATACCATACAATTTTGGGCAAATTGCAAGCCATATAAACGGTTTGAGACATCTTTACCAAGAGCCGTTTGCTCTGGATTAGCCAATCCTTTTGTCTTCTGAGACATGGCGGATCGATAACCAAATGAGAAAGTGTAGAACACTTACTCCAAAAAAATTTTGGCCAAAATGGGGAATTAGGCGGTATAATTACATGATAAAATTCGTGAGAATCCCCCACACTTAGAAATGAATATTGCCCTCAATATTCAAAGTACAAAGCAGTTATGCCGAAACAAAGAACGTAAAGGAAATACTACGCCATTATTTAGAAAGATTTTTTTTTTTTTTTTTTTTTTGGAAAGATTTATATACAAAACCTATGGGCAACCCCCCACACTAGGGTGGTAGAAAGAGGTAAGAAGGCGTAAATATGGGTGAGAACCCATATGGCATGCTATCGTTTTTGATTCCCAGTCGCTAGCTTGACTCGACCCCGTATTCATTTGTTCATGGGAAAGTAGCATTGGAAAACCAATCTCGATCGGACTTTCGTTCACAATGTTAATGAACATATGAACATCGAAAGTTCCACACCGACGAGATACAACCTCGGTATTGTTAATAGTAGAAACTATAAAGGATGATACGGGTCAAAGATGGTGTCCTCATTCCGAAAGAGGAAAGGAAAGAGCAACCACACCATCTCGTGAAGAATGGAATAAAGGCGTACATGAGAATGCAAGTCCATTCCTCGTGAGAGAAAAGCAAATCACCGGTTTGACATCTTTAAGCTTAAACTTGAAGCTTAGATGGTGATTGGCAAGAAGATGTCTGGAGGAGGGTGGGAAATGGTTCTTCAATCAACAGACTTTCCGGAAAAGGATGTCTCCCTCGGATCAAGGTAAGTGTTATCAATTCCGTTGGAATTGACTCATCACTAAGAAATGCATCGACTTCATTCCAAAAGTTGTCATCTTCCTCATCGAGTGAGAGAAGGAATGGAAGAGTCGGAATAAGACTAGAGGATGATGGATCATTTTGAGCAATTCATCAATGGGAAGAATGTCTCCCATTGAATCACAAACATCATCATCCAACTCGGATGAAAGCAAGAGAATTTGGTTTCATCCACGGACTTAACAAACTCGATGCGACAAGCGATGCCGGAGGTGGGACAAGTGGTGTGCTCTTAGAGCTAGCAGTTTCCACCACTTCCGATGAAGTCTCCGATTCTAGATCATCGTCATCATCATCAAGAACACTCTTGACTTCCACAGTACAGCTTTCAAACCATTTGTTTGAACCGGGGTAATTTTCAAAGCTTTGAGCTCGACGTTTTGAAAACTCCTCTTAACCGTGAAGTTTGAGAGTGTTGCATTGAATCTTCGGATCTTTGATCAATTGTGGCAACACTGTTTGTCTGAGGTTTGGAGTTCGGTTGATATTTAACGTGAGCTCTTCGTTGTCAACCCGTATGGTCAACTCTTGACAAACACATCAATCGAGCACGACTGGTTCTCAAGAAAGCTCTCCCAAGATGAGGGAACTCTAGGATCCGCATCGAAGTCTACTACAACAAAGTCGGCATGAAAGTGAAATTTTCCCACTTTCATCACGACATCCTCGGCTATCCCAAGTGGACGAGTTACTGTGCGGTCCGCTAGCTCGAGTGTCATACGAGTGGATGAAAGTTCGGGAAGAGCAGTTTCTTCCATCGAGAGTGGCATGAGGTTAATGCTAGCGCCAAGATCGCCAAGGCGAGCATTGAAACATCCCAAGAAATCACACGGGATTAAAACCGGCCGGGGTCTTCAAGCTTTCGGAAGCTTATTAAGAATGGCACGAGCATTGCTCATTTAGAGGGTTTTCGCCATCTCGATAGCTTATCTTTGTTGGTGAGTAAGCCTTTAAGCGTGGATGCAAATTTAGGCATTAGAACGAGAGCATCAACGAAGCTTATATCAAGTGAAGCTCATTGAAGATTTGGAAAAAATTTCCATTTGCTCTTTGTTTTTGTCTTTAAGCTTCTCATCATTCATTCTTGATGGGTAAGGAAGTCGACTAGACTTTTGAGCCGGAATGGAAGCGTTTCTGGCTCAGATTTTCTTGAACTTGGGTTCGGACTTGAAGGTTGGACTACGAAGGTGGGACGTGTCTTGATGCCGTGGGCTTGAATAATGCACCTTGTCCGTTGTCTCCTTGGTAACTTGACTAAATGCCACGGGAGGAGGGGCATTGGAGTCGTGGGTCCATTGTGCGTCTTACCACTACAGTGGTGACGGCTTTCAACTCGGCATTAGGATTGGGAATAGTATTGCTTGGGAGTCCTCCAGAAGATGGCGAAGCTTTGTTCATATTCATGTTCATGAAACTGCTCATCATATTCTTTAACTCATTTGTCTGCCGAGACATTGTGGTATCAATTTCCCTTTTAAGCTCAACTCTCATGTTGTTGATCTGAGTTTGCATAGAACGCATGTTTGACTCAGTCATTTTCATGAAGTCATTTGGCATAGGAGCTTGATAAGGTTGAGGTTGGTTGAAATTGTTCCGGTTTTGATTGAAATTTTGAGAGTTATTGAAATTTTGTCCTTGATTCGAACAAAGCGATTTTGATTGCCATGGTTTTGATTGCCATGGTTTTGCACAGAGGAAAACCGGTGGTGTCATACCGCTAGGTGCGCAGTAGTGAGGATCACCGTGGTCGGTATTGATTGTGGTTTACAAGCTACGGGAGCTTGGTAAAGGAAGCATCGGTTGCTTGACAATCATAATACGCATGTGGACCACTACAAGTTTCACACACCTTGTTTACGGCTTTGATTGGTTCCGCTTATGAATTTCGCTTTTGATTTCCTTTACCTCTTTTATCATACAATGGATGATGTCCGTTAGAGCGACTAACGGAGCGGCTAACTTCGGAAGAGTTACCGGATGAAGAAGTGAGTGTTCGAACATTGACTTTGTTGCGAGAAATAGGAACTTTGATTTTGCTCGCAAATCTCAATCACATCTTTAGGTTTACGATTCAAGATATTGCTGCTGCTGCTGCATTCAAGGAATCTTGATCATTACCGTTCAACCCATTGTAAAAGATATTTACTTGTTGAAGCTCGTGAATTCATGATGGGGCATTTCTGAGGAGATCTTTGAATCTCTCCATGCCTCTCCAAAGTTTTCATCGAAATTTTGACGAAATCGAAATTTCATTTTTAAGATTAGTCGTCTTTGATGGAGGAAAGAAGTAATTCACAAACTTTTGAACAAGATCCTCCCAAGTTTCGATAGATCGAGGGGTTCTTTTTCCACCAAACCGTTTGTCCCTCAAGAGAGAATGGAAAGAGCATCAACTTGATGACTTTTGTGGCACATCCTTGAAATTGATAGTTGAAGTCAACTTGTTAAACCAACGGATGTGTGCATCTGGTCTTCTCGATCGGACCGCGGAATTGATTTAGACACAAGTTGGATCAAATGTGTCTTCAATTCAAAGTGATCGAGTTGATTACGGGTAAAACGATGGCATCTCCATAACCCTCGGTGGGTGCACGGAGCATTTCCGCCATAATACGTTAAATACGCCATGGTGTTGCTTGAAATAGTACGAATCTCGGGTTCGACTATTTGGGCAAAGACGTCACGAGAACGTCTCCTTGAATTTCGCTAGATCACGCAAAGGACTCAATGATCTAGAAGAGCGAGTGCGCATGCACTAGAGATAACTCTAAGGGATCTTAGAGTTAAGAAGAGAAATGGAATTATGAAATTCTTTGAGATGAGAATGAGAATTATGAAGGCGTTTTATAAAAATCGGTGAGAAGAATCTTTATGGGTTTTACGGTTTCAAACGTCGATATCACAACAAAATCAATTAACACAAAATCGAGGCAAAACAACGATGAACTTAACCAATAATCCAAGATGAATGGCTTCTTTGAAAAAGGTACACCAATCACAAGGACACAAAGGCAAGTTTTAAATCTTTAGTTCGGAACTTATTATGGTCGCACCCCAGTTAGGTAGTGCTTTGCCTTGGTTTTCGGTGGTAATCTTTTAAGTTGTTATTTATTAAAGAAAAGCAGCGATTCTTTTGTATTTTATTATTTGATACATATATAGAAACAAAAGGAAAATATTTTGTGTTTTATACGTTTTGGATGTTTTGGGTTTTGGATTTTTAGAAGAAAATATGGATATATATATATACGAGAGATGGATGATATAAACAAAGAGTGAGGATTCAAACAACTAATCTGCTAAAACGGAAGATAGATCAAGACTGACTCCCGGCAATGGCGCTAAAATTTGATCTTGTAGAAACCGTCAAGTTCTCTCACGCAAGCGTAAGAAAACTTAAAGCAGCTTAAGCACGTATGCAATGAGGATCCGAGGAGTATAGGGTCTCCCGGTCGTTATGTCCCGTGAGCTATGCAATGGATCAATCAACGTATAGTGATCGAGGAGTTTGAGCGAAAAGGGTTTGAGATTATGATTATAACTACGAAATATCAAAGCAGATACAAAGACTTAAATGCAAATTAAAAGAAATTAAAAGATAAAATCTATTAAATAAACGCTATCACTACAATTAAAATGATGTTTTTGTTTTTATGATTTTACTGAAGCGAAATTAAAATCTACGCCGACGTACAAAATAAAAAAGTGAAACTAAAGCAATATTAACCCTAAAAATATGAAAATGATGTTTTACAAACCTAATGATAAAAGAAACTTTTGGAAAAAGAAAATTATTTTAAAACTAATTATCTAATTAAAAACTATTTTAACTATTAATTAATTACCTAAAATACAAGAAAATAGGAAATTAGGCTAGAAAAATAAGATTAAGACTTGAAAAAGTCTAAAATATCAAAATAGACTTTTCAAAACTGTTTTTGTAATTTTACGATTAATTTTCTATTTTCTAGGAATTTTAAACTATTAAAACTAATTAAATCACTAAAAATTACCAAATGAACTATGAAAAATATGGAAAATTACTTTTTTACTTTTTATATTTATCTAAGCCTAAGAAAAATGAAAACTTATTTTTTTGAACCTTTTCTGAATTTTTTGTATTAAAAGCTAATTAAAAAGTGCTAAAAACTAATTAAAATCAAGAAAAATAGCAAAACAGCTAGGAAAAATCTGAAAATTTCAGGAAAACTCTAAAATGATGTTAAGAAGCTAGGAAAAATGGAAAAACAAGTGGTTGCTTGCAAGAAAATGAATCTGATGAAACAAGTGCTTATAAATAAGCACTTTAATAAGCTAAATGAACAAGACAAACCACCCCTCGATTGCGAAGCTATAATATGCAAAAGTAACCAAAATACAACTAAAAGCAACAAGCTACACACTGAATTGCAAGATTGATCAAACTTGATTACTTGAGCTAATAAGCTAAAAGCAGACTTTGGTGCCTACTTGCGGTTCAAAAATAAGCACCCAAATAAGCTACAAACTAAAACCAATTATCGGGTCCTAAACTAGACCTAAACAGACTCTTGATAACCAAAATACTAGCCCTTAACAAGCTTTAATGAATCTGTGCAAGCTTGACAAGACCGAGAAAACTCGATGTCGGTGAGCCACAATGAAAGCGAAGCACTAGGCCTTACTGAGCTTATGCAGGTTAATCCGAGGGCTAAAACTAAAACCAGATGTGATGTCTTAGAGACCACCTATTAAACTACTTATAGACCAAAACCGGGACCTACAAAGCTTTAATGAATCCTATGCGTGTGCAACTTCTGATAAAACTAATTTTTGACATTTTGACTTTTGAAAACCGCTTTACATTGACTTTGATGAAGTTTTGATCCAATTTAATGACTGATATTGATCTCTTTTGATGAAATGAACACAAAATAAGCACTGTGTAAGACTTTTAAACACAAGACAAGGTCTTTCAAATCCAAATCCACAACAGTGGACAAGTGAGATAGATTCAAGAGAAACTTTGACTTTTTGAACTAGCAAGCACAATATTTTGACTCAAATGAATGTACTTATGCTGAATAAACTTGAACCAATAATAAACTACCACTGCATTCAATTCTGGGACAGTTTTGACAACAAACCAAACACCCCTTTATCACTAGTTTTTTAAACTGAAACAACTTCAAACACTGAACCAGCACATATTATAATCAAACTCACTTAAATACACCTAAATACATCTATAAGAACAGGATTAAACAGATTAAAACCACAAATACATATTATGCATAAGAATTTAGAATTGACTCACAACTTGTCCAATAGCCACTATGGCCTGCCAATCAGTGAAACCAGAACACTAGCCTAATAAATCCAACCCACTGATCTCTAAACTAACCCATTTCCATCACTGCCTCAACCCAATCCAATTGCACCCATTTTGGTTCTTGCTTTGACTTTTGTTGACCAATGTTCCAAAGTGATTGAAGCTTAAATTCAGGCTTGTAAAAAGCTATGAATAGCTTAGAGAAGCTTGTCTGAGATTATAATTAGACCTTTGAGATTTTAACAACAGAATATAAATTGGAAAATTGCAACAGTTGAGACAATTTTGGAAATGTGAACAAGGGATTAAATTAAAACTTGATAATAGTTTGAATACACTGAAACTACTCAGTTGAGTACAAAATAACTTGAAAATACACTTAAGAAACTAATTAAAGCATAATGATGTTAAAACGACATACATTTTTGTAAAAACTAAAACTAACTATTCTTCTAGCTTCCTCTTGGCTCTTTTTATGCTCCAAAGTCTCTCTCTCACTTATCTGAGTGGATCCCAGCAACAATCTGGGCCCTTGATTTGCTAAACTTCATCCTGGCCATTCATCTCGTTTTGGCGCCAATTTTTGGTTTGGATATCAGGGACAGGGAAAGGTGTAATTAATGAGGTGGGATGTTAGGTGAGGTGGGGGGAAACAATGGGTGAAGTAGAGTAGCTATGGGAGGCTGGTTGGTGGCTGGTGGTGGGAGCAGACAGAGGTGTCGGGGGGACAGGGAAGGGGCGGGGTATATTATTTAAATCATTGGGTTTGGGGTTCGGGTTGTGGGTCTACTGGACCGGGTAAAGGGATTTGGGCCAGGGTATTTTGTTTGGGCTTGGGATTAGTACTAGGATCCGTTTGGTTTGTTTAGGATTAATAAACACAAGGACCATATTTGCAACTTCTCAAAACCAAAGGACTAAAACTGTAACTTATGAAGAGTAGTCAAAGGATTGGTTTTGCCAACTTTACTAATCCAAGGGTCAATTTTGACATTTTTGAAAATTTCCAAGGACTAGTTTTGACCAATTTTGGATTTTCGGGGACTAAATTGTAATTTTCTCAAAACTTTTAGATTTCTCACCAAAGGACTAAATATGACAATTTATGATTTTAAAAGACCTTTGGTGACTTTTCTTTGAAATTTTGGCTCGGGGACTATTTTGACAATTTTATAAACTTGGGACCTGAAGCGCCAATTATGCAAATTTGATATTTTTTCATCGATTTTGATATTTCGCATTTAAAGCACATAAAACACGATTTGTGATATTTTGATCATTTTGATGTGTTTCGAGTGTTTCGGATGATTTTGCAGTTTATTTTGTACAAAAATGATGAGTATTTACACACTCATCGGGATCCCGACTCTTCCGGTATCTAACTGTTGAGGATATATCCCAATCTTGTCCGCCGGAAGTTGATCCATAGTCATGTCATCCGGAGGAAAATGGGGACGAAGATCATTGGGAATGCCATAATCAACAATTATATTATCTAGCTCGGATTGTGTTAACTTAGAGGTGTAAATATGCATATCAAACTTGGGTACCACCGAAGGTTGGACGGTCTCTACCGTGATGGGAGTACTCTGTTCCTCGGTTCCTTGTTCGGCCATTACTAAAAGGATGCCGAAAGGAAATATACAAATAATTACAAGGGAGAACGAGACAAACCTTACGAAAATAGAGAAGACGTCCGACAGGTAAAAGCAATTTGAGTGCGGGTGAAATGTGTGAAAAAGAAGTGTGGTAAAAGGTAAATATATATATGCTGTGAAAACCCTAGCAGACTGTCTAAACGTCCCATCAGTCAGTAAAAAAGTGACGTGGTTCGATCTGGGTCGTCCACGTTGATCTGGGAAGACAGAAGGCGCGGGTAAAAGCCCAACAAATAACCAGGCCCATCAGAACAGCCCAATACCCACAGGATCAACTAAAACCCACGGACGGCTAGATAGGAACACTTTTTTGATAAGACAAAACGATCGTAAGCATCGCACCACCGGTTTTCACCCGGTGATACGATACTGGGGGGACATGTTGGCGTATGTGGCGAACATCCCTCCGTCCGGCAGAATCATTGGCCGGACGGCACGCTCTGCAGTCCGGACGGTAATTAACAGTGACCGACCATGTCAGCAGATTTTGCGGGATTTCTTACCACGTGGCCTACTAGATAGAGTGGCTATAGACCTACAGGAAGGTAATATAGGTCTGCGAAAACAGTAGCTGAACAGTGGCCGAACAGTAACATATGTATAAGGTTGGGGTAGTATAAATACCCCAACACATTTAATGTTTTGCATTAAGTTTTTCATCTACACTTACTCTCACATTTATTACTATATTAATTACCCTCCACTTATTCTCACGCCGGAGCTTGGTCTCGGGATAACACCCGGAGCGAGGCTAACGCGTCTGTGCATTGTGCAGGAAGAATCTGATCCTTTCTGCCGGGCAACTGGAATTTACCGAACGACAAGAATTTGCTTCTAACAGTTGTATAAACCATTTAAACTTAAACATATCTCGATGTTAAGCATGGACGTATAGTTTAATAGTTGTTCTCGCAATATTTAAGTTCAAATATTTTAGTGATTCTGATTTGGCTTCGCTTCTGTCCCACAAATGATAACGGCAAAATATTACGGAGTATGATATTATATATATATATACTAATTGTCGGGGAAGAAAACAGTAACAAGCCAAACATTAAATGCAAAGTTTTCCAAGTTGGCAAAAACAGTCCCTGAGTTTTAAGTGGCGCTGCAAAGTAAGTCCAAACATTAAATGCAAAGTTTCACAACTTGGCAAAAACAATCCCTAAGGTTTAAGGGGCGTTGCAAGGTAAGTCCTGTAGCAAACATCAATTGCAAACTTTCCCAAGTTGACAGAAATAGTCCCTGATGTTTAAGTGGCGCTACAAAATAAGTCCTACAACATGAATTGCTATCTATAGCAATCTGGCAAAAATAGTCCCTAATGTTTAAGCGACGTTGCAAAATAAGTCCTGTAAAATTAATTGCTAACTATAGCAACTTGGCAAAATTAGTCCATAAGGTTTAAGTGTCGTTACAAAGTAAGTCCTTTGAAGCCAATCCCGCTGCATCGCGCGGGTTCCCACACTCGTTAGAATCTCAAACTTTGAGTAATCATATTAAATCATCAAATGTTCTATTTTATGTCAATTAGGCGAATTTACTTATTAAGAACGAGTGAATGTGCTTATTATGATAAATCAATATCCAATAACTTTTAAAAGTGAAATATTATGTAAACAAGTCGATGAGTTGGTAACATATACACATTTAGAAATTACTGGTAGGGTACCCCGTCGCAACGCGCGGGTATCCTGAAATAAATTTTTTCGGTAAATCATGTATTTTAGTTTATTATATTCTTTTCGACAATAAATTTACGGATAAAAGAATTTCATTTAGCCCGTGTTGTTCGGGTCGAGCCGATTGGCCGCGCCGCTCGGGTCGAGCCCGTTGGCCGCGCCAGTTCGGTCGAGCCCGCTTGGCTGCGGCTGTTCGGGCTCAAGCCCATTTTCCGTTGCCGTTCGGGCTTTAATATTGTACTAGCGGTACCAGCGTTGCGGTGGGTACCGAAATAAAATTTTCCGGTGAATCATGTATTTTAGTTTATTATGTTCTTTTTGACAATAAATTTACAGGGATCAAGAATTTTGTTTAGCCCGTGCCCGTCCGGGCTTGATCTCGTTTGGCCCGTTCCCGTTCGAGCTCGACCCCGTTTGGCCTGTGCCCGTTCAAGCTCAACCCCGTTTGGACTGTACCCATTCGGTCTCGGGCCCATTTGGCCCGTTGCCCGTTCGGGCTTGAATATATGTATAATATGCTTTATTATTTATATTAGTGACATTTAATGCAGAAATTGTGTTTAAGCTGGTTGTACAATAAGCTTGATAATTTGTATTTTTTGTGTAAAGGGTGTTTTAATAATTGCATTAATTGTATTTATTGACCAGTTAATTAATTGACTACATTAAATAATTTGGCCACATTAATAGTGCTTTGTATTTTGTACATTAAGCTTTAAGACTTGTAAGTCTTAAAATTAATATTGATGAGAAAGATCATTAATAGTGAATTGTGTATTGTACAATAGGTTTTGTATTTTGTAAGTTTTAATTTTAAGACATGAGGAGAGAGATTCATTCCTCTATTATAAGTAGTATAGATAATGTGCTTTATTATTTGTATTAGTGACATTTAATCTTTGGTACCATGCATGTTGTTGCGGTACCTTAAAATTTCAATTTTCAAGTGAATCATATATTTTGGTTTATTATTTTCTTTTTGACAATAAATTTACGGATTTCAAGAGTTTCATTTAGTTTATTATTTTCTTTTTGACAATAAATTTACAGATTTCAAGAATTTCATTTAGCCCGTGCCCGTTCAGGCTCGAGCCCGTTTGGCTTGCGCCCGTTCGGACTCAAGCCATGTGGCATGTTGCCCATTCGGGCTTGAATATTATTTGTATTAGTGACATTTAATGTAGGAATTGTGTTTAATTTGGTTGTACAATATGCTTTATAATTTGTATTTATTAGGTTAGGGGCGTTTTAATAACTGTATTAATTGTAATTATTGATCAGTTAATTAATTGACTATATTTAATAGCATTAATGTGGTGTTTTGTTTTTTTAATATGTGCATTAAAGTGATGTACACTATACTTCTTGTCTTTTACGTCTGAAAATTATGTGCATTAAAGTGTTGTACATTATGCTTCTTTTCTTAACTATATGAATTATTAATTATAGTAACATGTGTAGGCTTATATTTTTAAGACTTTCTTTTATAGAAAGTCTTAAATACATTATAATATAGTATAGATGTACACTAAAACTTTTTTTCATGCTCGAAAATGGAACCAAAGCTGCAATTCATTTCAGTTTGATACTTTGATGGTTACGAGTTTTATATCTTTTTTTTTTTTTGAAAGGTGAATTTCTTATAAAGTGCTTCGTGTCGCGGTTCGACAACGGGAGGTCTAGACTACGTTGTCTAAACCGGGTCCGCGCTAGAGATCTCCCTCGAAGCGGAAATGCCTATTTCAAATACCCGATCAGGGAAAAACCCCTACTAATCCGCCTCAAGGCACGACAATTAATAGGGTAAACCCTTGCCTTTTCCAAGATTCAAACACAGGGTTACAGGCCCAAACCCCTTCATTAAAGGACTACCTTGAAGGAAAATCCTCATTCAAACCCCTTGCGAGATTTGAACTCAAGACCTCCCTCCCCACGAGCCCCTAAGGACTCCAGGTAGCCAACTGAGCTAAGCAAGATGGTTTACGAGTTTTATATCTAGGCAAGCTGAATTCAATGTTTTTGAGTATAATAAAGTATGAATTTCCTTGAAGAGCCAATAAAATAAATAAGAGTAAATTGCAAAAATCGTCCTCGTGGTTTAGCCAAATTGCGATTTCGTCCGTCTTGTTCATTAAGTGCAAAAGCAGTCCTTATTTGACCTTTGTTTCGTCCGGTTTGGTCCCCGAAACTAACACCGTTAGTTTGTGCTCGTTAATGAGCGATGCGGATGAAATCGCAATTGCTAAACCACGAGGACGATTTTTGCAATTTACTCAAATAAAATCTCAATTTTAATTTTGGAAAAAGTTGACCCGCATTAACCGAGTTGGCGGATTTAGTCATTTTTGTTCGATTTATACTCGATTTAGCGATTTTTAGACTATGCCAATTTTACAACACCGAACATCTATATGCAACTATGTCATTAAAGACGAGTATGTCATTGCAACTATGTCGCAGCGGAGGGATGACTCTCTCTCTCGGGTACTCGGCTAGTCTATACTACTTATAATGGAGGGATGACTCTCTCTCTCTTCTAATTTTTTAAGATTTCCATATATAGATTTTAAGCAAATACAACTACTTAAGCTATATGTATAATTACTTTATGCATAAACACCTACACATATTGATTGGTCAACATTTGTAATTAATATCGTATTTAAAACACTCATTTGATAAAAAATATAATTTATAAAACACAATGTACAAACTATTTGAAGCACAAATACAACTAAAAAACACTATTCAAGACATACAATTAATATACTATTTAATTTACCCCTTCAATAAAATATACAACAAATTAATCACAATGTACAATCTAATCAAACTATTAAGCCAAACGGATAAAAACGGACAAAAACGTAATTTTTTTCCCGTTTTCATTTTTGTCCATTTTCATCCGATTTTATCATTTATATAAAAAATTATTATATAAAAATCGAACAAAAGCGTAATTTCTTTCCCATTTATATAAATAAACGGTAGTAAAAAAACGGACAAAACAAACCAAAACGGATAAAAACAAACAAAATCGTAAGAAAAACAGATAAAAAGTAAAAGAAAACAACAAAAATGGATGAAAACAGATAAAATCGGATGAAAATGGAAAAAAAATGAAAACGGGACATCTTTATCCGTTTTTGTTCGATTTTTTTTTTGAATAATTTTTATCGTCAAGTAACTTTTTTTCATTTTTGTGAGTAAATTGCAAAAATCGTCCTCGTGGTTTAGCCAAATTGCGATTTCGTCCGTCTTGTTCATTAACGAACACAAACTAACGGTGTTAGTTTCGGGGACCAAAAGCGGACGAAACGATGTCAAATAAGGACTGTTTTTGCACTTAATGAACAGTACGGACGAAATCTGCAATTTGGCTAAACCACAAGGACGATTTTTGCAATTTACTCAATAAATAATGAACTCAATATGGACGTTGACCAATGTTTTTGGGTATTTTTGTAAATTTAGTTTTGTTTTTATAATTTATTTATTTATTTTTCTGGTTAAGATTTGTGTAGTTGGAAACTCCATGGAGCATAGTGTTGTCGCTGTCGTTGAGAAGCACGTGAATTAGGTCTGAGTTTGTGGGCCTACACATATGAATGTAATAAGATTTCAAGGGCTATCTAGAAATCCACATGGACCATTTTTGATAATCTCCCCACATATATAATAGAGGAACATGTTGAGTCACATATGCCACTTGGCAAGCATAAATGCCATCTTGGCAAGAATTAATTCCGTGGCAATGCCACCTATTTATTTACACGCTCACACACACAAACACAACCAAGAACACACGCCTCCTTGTTTGTTACTACCCATCCGGATCTTCAGCAACACAATCAATTCAATTTCTATCTCCCAAAATTAAACTACACATACGTTTCAAACAAGAAATCAATCTTAACCCTAAACCAGTCTTGATTCATTCGTTGAAATTCACAAAATCATCCTATTTTTTGTCATGATTCAAAATTATTTATTGTAATGGTTTTTAATTGTTCCAGTGATATGGTGATAATGAAAATCAATCTTAATCCTAAAACAAGTCTCGATTCAAACTCGCGGTATTTTTGTTTTGGGAATTTTTCTGTTTTTGGTAGACCATTTTTTTTTAATTAATTTGTGAAGGATGAAGGATGAAGGATGTGATTTATTGTTGCATCTGTCAATAGGCTTTATAAAGTTTAGGGCTTTCGATGATTACGGTTGTTGGTGAGTTTAGCCGCATGAAAAAACAGACTCATCTTCTAAAAAGGTATTTTTTTTTATTTATTTTATGTTGAATTTTTGGATCTCGACTTGATCTAGGTTGATATTAGGGGTGTTTGGGGCTGCTTGATTTTTTTTTTGTTTATTCTGCTTAAATATGCTACTCGGTTGCTTGCAGCTGGTACTCGGCTTAAAAATATGTGGCGAAAACAAAGGTTTCATTGTGAGGATGTTGAGAGATATGTTGAGGTCGTTGGGCTGATGTATTTCAAGGATTTGAAGCATCAGTTAATCAGAGCTGAGGAGTGTAATGAGAATGATGCAATGACAAATCCCGGACATAAAATTCCACTGGAGATTAATCAACTTTAGTAAGTGTTTATTGCAGTTTTTTTTTATTAATTTGGTTTACTTTGTTCAATATGGCTATTTGACATGTTGGCTTGAATTGTTGCAATTTGATGGTGGTTCATATGAATTGAGTTTAGTGCTTCCGTACTTATAATGATGATGTAGATAGGAACCTGGAAGTAGCCCTAAGCACCCTCTAAGAAATTTGTTTGAATCGGGTTTTCTAAAATTATCCATTTATGAGACCAATATAGTTTCACAATGACTTCTAAATAAACAACTTCTTTGTGTAATGCACAAAGCTCATAAACCGCCTAAAAGTTCACCCAAGTCTTTATAACAACAATACATTAAGATAATACCTACTACGCTTTTGACACATTCTAGAGCACAAATATTTGTAAAGTAATTAGTTCCTCATATATAGCGAAAGCAAGGTTCAAGATATTTATGTTAATACTTTGTGCTGTCGCCTAAAACTATGTTGTTCTATGTCATATAATCGGAAATTATGATCCTTCTTAACTTTAAGGTATCTAACATGATCTTATCGATGCCTAGAGACCTTAACACTTACTTACATGATATTTGAGAATTTAAGAGTCTACAATCAATATGATGCATTTTCCTGATGTGTTTACCTTATAATGCAAAATAGAAAAATGAGTTGTTGCTTTGACCTCCAACTAAAAGGAACCTGGTATTAAATGTTTATTTAAAAAACGTGTATAAAAAATCTGCGAGCTACCTTATGATGATACATGTTATGAAAAATCAAGAGCATGAAATTGTTGGTTTATGGAGCACACGAGTAATTCGTGGTGTCAATAGGTTTGAATTGACCCGACCCGAACCTAACAAGGTTTATAGATATTATGTAACTTAAGCAACTACCAAAAAAATACATTAACTTATTAACTAAGTTTTGTTTTTTTAAAGATGTGGTACCGCCTTATTCCACACATACAATTTAAAGATGTGGTACCGCCTTATTCCACACATATGTACACTTTTCTATTTGGCATATACAAAAGGTTATCCAGTGGTTTCTGATGAAACTGTGTATGTTGAGTGAGCTATAGGTATCTAATTATGCCAAGTACCTTTTGTTTTGTTTTTGTTTTCTTTGTTAATATGGGTCGATTAGTCGATCAAATGCCAAATATTGTTTTCGATGAACAAATTGAATTGGTGATAGGTAGTCGGTAGTTTCACCGCCATACGCTCAATGTCTTGGATGAGAGGTTAAAGAACAATGAGCGATCGGCACCAAAGACTAATTGGCTACTCCGTCAACTATTTCAGGTTAGCGAGTTAATCTTTGAGACTGCCTTTGATCAGAGCATATTCGTTGTATTATATTGTTAGCTGATTGGACTTCTGGTTAATTTCTTAGGCTGGACTTATTATCGAAAGTCCAACCAAAAAGTTTCTGAAGGAGTATGCACGAGTCTTGCTTCAGAAGGATTATGAGGGCATGTATGCTTGTGGAGGTGAACAAAAATTACAAGTAGCTAAACTAAAAGGAATAACTACACTAGATATTTTTGAAAATTAAAACTTCAACGTTTTCTTATGCTGTTAATTGCAGTTTACGAAGGCGATATTCACAAGACCATGATTGAGTCAATCCCAAAGTTGTTAAATTGGATTTTGCGCTTCCGAGATTCACAGGTGCCTAAATTGTAAACATTATTAGATAACCTATAGCTCCTGCTTTTTTTGCAGGTATGCCTTGATGCTATGAATTTATCTTCATGCCTTGATGCCTAAATTGTAAACATTACCGCGCCATTGATATATATCTCAAGGTGAAATTTAGCTCATAGCATTAATTAATGTAGCAAAATGAGTAGCTTGGCTTATGGCCAATGGGTCAAACTGGGTTCCGGTGAGACACGGGTAATTTTATACCTAAAAAAAAAAAAAAAAAAAAAAAACTTTAAAGTGGTTGATCAATTTGCATACCAAATGTTTGATGAAAGTCCCGAATGCTTTTTTTGAAAATCGCTATATTGGAATATAGCTTTTACGTGAAGAAATTACATATAAAGTGTTTGAGCTATTCATAAAAAACATATCAAGTGTTCAAGAATTTCCTAAATGCGCTTAATAAATCACTTTAGCTACAAGTTACGACTTAAACTCAATTGATAGATCATCAATAGGTTCGATATTATGACAATTAAAGATATGTTGCAGAAGAGACCCACAAAATGGAAGTAAATAGTGTAAATATATGACATGTAATGTTTGGTCTACATGCGAACCTATTGGAGCAGAGATCAATGTTATCCATGAACCCGATATTCTTGGATACGACCCACAAACGCAATGGAGAAAGCTTTGTCTGCATAATTAAAAAAATACTAATGTTCCAATATCTTATGAGAAGCTAAATAAAAGAGGTTGCTACTACACTAAAGTTCCCATCCGATCAACCAAAAGGAATTCCGGGAAAACCTTACTTCCTTGAATCTTGACAAGGTATACTTCCTTGAATATTTTCGCTAAGTTTTAGTCTAGATTTACGTTCTACCAATGTCGATAACATTGGATTCCATGCACAAGTCTTTTGGAACACATATTGATGAAAGAATATGGAGGAGACGAAGATTTGCTTCTTGGAGAGCGCAATTTGCTTTTGTTGCATTTCGTAGTGCGGTTTTATCAAGATATAGTGTTCAATAATATAATCTTATGTTGGAACTTAAACACCCTAAATGTGTTACTGGATGGGACATTCACTTGAAGCATTTCTTCAATGGAAAAGCATTGTTAGTCTTCTACTTGGTTGTACAAGTCGTAAGTTATACTTTTGAAGCAAATCACCTGCATGTTGGACTCTCTTTAACACTCTTGTCTAACTTTTCTTTTGTTTATACAAGTTCTTGTGAAAGAGTTGTGAATTAATATAGGATTGACTCTTTTAGATTAACTTCGCCGGGTTTTAGATTATCTTATAGTCCGAACTTGCGCGTATAATAGAAGCTCCACCCTAGCCATGTGAAGCATGTTGGCAGCTATCTGACATTTCGGATTCATGACGTGCAGCAGGCTCTTGCTCATCATCGTCATTCACCCTAGCCATGTGAAGCATGTTGGCAGCTATCTGACATTTCGGATTCATGACGTGCAGCTATCTGACATTTCGGATCTGACATTTTGCTTCACAGGTAACTCACGCGCAGACTAACACACAGAACACACGCTTTCATAGAACATATATAATATTGGTCGTGTGATAATTGTTTGAAAATAAGTGAGATTAGTCAGATGATATACGTAGGTAGAAGTAACAATTGCAATTTTGATGTCTATTATAAAAATATTTTATTAGCCAAGCTTTGAACTTTTGGCGGTCGGACTTAGAATTTTAAACTAATTATTAGCAATATGAATCGTAGTTTTCAAAGAAATTGAAGTGAAAAGAATAAATTATGAACAAGTAGTGCAAATGGAATAATGTTACGCCAAAGTCTCAAATCATAGTCGATGTACTTTTTAAAGCATGTTTGATCCGAAAGTATGTTAATTTTGATGTTATCATGTTTTATAGGCAACAAAGCTTCAACGAAGTCGGCTTCAGAGACATTTTAGAGAAAGTTAAGGTAATGTCGTATCTGTGCTCTTCAATTTGTTAATACTTTGGTTAAATGTTTGGCTTAGATTTTAGTTAACACTTTATATCTGTGCATTTTAGACTGTTACGTAAGCGTTATCGTATACTTGAAACATGGTTTGACCAAACTATATGCATTCTATTCACTCTTATATTTTTGTTTTCAGAATTAAGTATATTGTTAAAATCATGCTCTTATGCAGGGTTTCATGGGCAATGCTAACGGGAAAACAGTAAGTATTAGTGCCTGCGTAGACAATCAGAACTCAACTCTTAGATAAGTGACCTCTTTACTTATCAACTTATGAATGACCTGATATATGCTATGAATTGATTGTTAATCCCTATCTGGTTAACTTAGCTTTTTTAGCTTAATGGCCAACAGGTCAAACGGGATGAAGTTTGAAAGTTGCCTAAAGTGTGTTTTAAGGCCTTTTTTTGTGCATAACATACAAACTTAAAGATGGTTTTGTCATTTGCGACTCATTTGAGTTCTTTTGTAACCAGTATTCTTAATATTTTATTTGAAAGCCGGTTTTGAAAGGTTCTTTTGCTACAAATTGACCAAAAGGGAGACGAAATCATCTTTCGTTGGCTCAGATGTACAAAAAGAATCACAATGACTGTAACAGGACAAATGGAATAAATGCTTGTGTATATATTTTTATGCAACGAAGTACCTTATTTTTAACGTTTATAGCCTCCTTACATTTTTTATTTTAAAAAAAATATCATTATAAAAACATGTCTTTGTAAATCATATTTAACGCTTTAAATATCCACAACAAAATGGGCAAAAGAAGGTTTGCAGGTCAACCCGAACGGCCTGACTTTTGACCCATTACCCAGCCTACCCATTTGTGCCACCTTGAATTGAAACCATCTTATAGGTAATCGTTTCTTAACTTTTATGTCAAAATGTAGATTGCAAGCCCAAGGTGCCGGTCCAGGGGGAACGATAACTGCTGCACTGAAGTATAATGGTCCAATGGGTGTTGCAAAGCAAGTTTTGATGTCAGAAGGAGGCGTGAAAGGTCTATTTAAAGGACTAATTCCCACAATGGGCCGTGAAGTACCCGGAAATGCAGCCATGTTTGGAGTATACGAGGCTATGAAGCAGTATTTTGCTGGTGGGACCGGCACTTCTGGCTTGGGTCGTGGTTCAATGATCATGGCTGGAGGTATTGCTGGTGGTGCAATTCATGCACTTATTTTCCAATTCAAAAATTAAGTTATATCGATAGCATGTGGTATTGATTTATTTTCCAATTAAGTTATATCGATAGCATGTGTTAATTGAAATTACTGAAAAAGAATATTGCAATTGAAATAATATTGCCAAGAAATTACTGAAATTGATCCATATGCAATTTGAGTAGTTGCAATAAGTCCAAATAATAGGTAGTCGGTACAGAAATTATTTCAATTGCAATATTCAATTGCATATGGATGAGTTTCAGTAATTTCTTGGCTTAAAGCTTTTGTATACAACATATGGCATAAACGTATTTTTGTGTCTTAGTAGCAGTGGGCACTCGAATTGTACTGTAACCTATTTTGATCCCATTACACTTTGAATGCAATTATATGTTTGGTGTTGGCATCACATAATGGACATGGCAGAAAACGAGGCAACAGAAGGTCGCTATCCTGCATTTCCATGCTGCAAAGCCTGCAAGGTATCAACTACTTGTCCCCTTACATCCTATCCGCTATCCTGCATTTCCTTGCTGCAAAGCCTGCAAGGTAAAACAAACTTTACCTGTTTTGACTAAAGCCTTTTTTATTTGCTACCTTTAAAAATTATGGTTTACGAGCAATTTAACTTAGTTCAGGTTGAGTTGTCAAGTCTTCTTGATGTTGTACGTGAAACCACTAGAACTAAGATGGTAGCAAATAATCAAATTCGAAACATCTCACATTTTAATGATGACCGCCACAAATGTTTTAGCACAGTTCACCCATAAGCAGTTAAATAGTTATTATGATCATGTTTAAATTACTTTTTTAATGTCCAATCTTGATGGTCACTATGCTGCTAATTCACTTGCAGATGCAATTGCGCATGATGCAGAAATATTGATCTCCATTTAGATTCACTTATTTATCATATTAAGACCCACATTGAGTTCAATGTTTGTCGCATTTTGTCTTATATTAATAGTGGCCTCTGTAATTCGATATGTAATAAACTGATGATGTTCATTTTTCGGACTGAGTATTGGTTTGACTGATGCCAGAGACTTATTTGTTTTTTCCTAATAAAGAGACAATCAGTCAAACTTATCTTAGAATGAATTAGTCCAAGTAGTAGAGACTTTATGTCATTGATTGTTGGTCATAAAAAGCATACCTCCACCATGTTTTCAAATGTGCATCTTACCATTTTCTGTTGATGATAAGATATATGACCTATATATGACATGAAAATTAAAAGAAATTGGAATACTTATGTGATGACTGTTGTTTGTTTTAATCTTTCTTCCAACAAATTGGTAATCAGTTCACCTGCACACTCCCGACAAGATCAGTTCACCTTAACCAAAAAGTCAGACCCGTGTCATCTATTTGACGTAGGTCGGCTCTACTAGCGATTAATGAACACGGAAATCTATATTTTAATTATCATTCACAATATTGACTGTTCCATCTTTTGGTAAGAGCTTATTATTTTAACCTTTGCTATTTTATATACTTGACCAGCATTTGGTGATCCTCTTGGCGGCTGATGCGTTACACCTCATGGTTATTCTATATTGTAAAAAAGGTTAGCATTCAATAATAGCATTATCTTATATTAATATAATACAAAAGGAAATAGAGATAGTTGATGCAGGGATTGAACCTGATGCGGTATTAACTCCATTGTACAACAATTTGAAAATCTAAAACATGTCTTTTGTGAAACAAGTGGAGGAGGTCAGAATCCAAATCAGAGGATGAAGCCTTTGTTTGGCTACCGAAGACCAAACATTAGCAATGCAAGAAGAAAGCGCTGATACAGCCGTATTATTTCCGCAAGACCGATTGATCAGTTGTCACTTTTTTGCTGAGAGACGTGAGATTAATCTTTGATAAAAATTGGTTGTCAGTCATGAGTGTATTCAGTTACCATTTTTTTGTATCATATTTCAAAAATGTTGTCTATTTGATGATCTGAATGACCAATGGGGTTGTCTCTTTGGTTATGAAAGTCAGTTTTATAATTGTAACGTATTCTTAATTTAACTCTTTTGTTTTAACAAAAGTTAGGTTGCAAGTAATGTTAGGTAATTATGCATACTGACTATTATGAAGAAAGAAAAAAACCATTATTTGAAGTTAAAAGAATGCAAGACACTATGATATTTATGTTACAGTAGAAAAATATTTATGTTACAGTATATACATTAATATTTAAGCATAAGACACTATGATATCATCAATCTATTAAAATCATTCACGTCCATCGTTTAAAAAAAAATATTTTATACAAACCCATTGAAACATTTATATAAATTTTATTATACCAAATCTACAAATAAATTAATAATATTGAACAATTTACATAAGACTAGCCCGGCCATCGGCCGGGTCATGAGACTAGTATATTATATATCACACTACAGTAAAAACTCTATAAATTAATGGTGTTGGGACCGACATATTTTATTAATTTAGCGAGATATTATTTTATCGATAAATTAATAAATTATTAATTTAAAGGAATTGAAGAAATTGTGGCGGATACCATTCAAAATCCGGTCGATGATGAAGTTGAGGATGATTCAATAGCTTTGGATCCGGTCACTCAAAGAGAAGCATTACAAGCGGCAACAACTCTTCACCACTTTTTGTTGCAATACGAGAAGACAACGCCCCAACTCTTGAGTGCAATAGGGAGATTTAAAGATGAAATCAATATAATATTGAAGTTCAACAAAAAAACAAGTGAATATAGATTCATTTTTTTCTAAAAAATCTTAGAATTTTGAAGTGTATCACACATATATAATATATATATTATGGAATTTTTTTAATGATTATTAATTTATAGTTTCGTTGGGACTAATATATATCTGCTGGGGTTTCAAAAAATTATTATCTTATTATTTTATCGATTGGGGTTTAAATTTGCACCGGTCCCAAGTTGGGACCGGACAAATTATTAATTTTATTGAGTTTATTAATTTATCGAGTATTAATTTATAGGGTTTTTACTGTATATGAAATATCAATAGTATTTAAAGCTACAAATTTGGTTCTTGAACCATAATTAAACTTTGTTCAAAAAAATAAAAAAATACTATAAATAAATTTAACATTGTCATCATGATTAAATAAGTATAAAACAAAAGTTGGTCATGTTTCTTAGCATAAGTGGATACTAAATTACAGCATTCGCTAAGTCAACCAACGAATAAACTTGGCTGTGTTTGGTTAGGGTAATTTGGGGGGTATTGGGGCAATTTGAAATTTAATTCCCTTTAAAAAACGTGTTTGGCAAAAAAAAAGCGGTCACTTAAAATTCCAAATTTCATTAAAACGAGGACATTAAATATCTTTGAGGATATGAGAAATTTCAATTTACTTTACCCTTTGGACATACACACCCTTCCCCAAAAGTCAAAGCTACATCTTTCATGATCCCTTCAACCAAAAATAACTCCATTTCTCAGTCATCCATCAAAACTTTCCTCATTGCTTTGATGAATATTTGTAAAATTGATGGTTTGTTATGATTCTACAAATCTTGTTTCATCTAATTTTTCCAGTCAATAATATTTTACAAGTCATCCATCGCAGGTATGTTTTTCTTGTGGGTAGTGTTGGTGATATCAAGTGTATTGATGGGGCTTTTGAACACATTAGTATGTATTTGACTAATTGTGCATTAGGTACATATTATTAGGTTTCGATCTTTAATTTTGAATGAGATGCATTATTATAAAATTTTACAACAGCTTTAGTTTTACTTCACCATAAATTGTTATTATGCATAAAGGTAAACATGAATATATGATAATGATTTGTTTCATAGTTTTTATCAATGAAAGTTGCATAAATGGTGTGGGAACTTGATAATGAACGAGTGTTCTTTTGCTTTTTTTAAGTTCTTGTTTATAATGTATTTTTTATCTCATTTGTTGTTGTGATGTGATAGTAGCTAAACAAGTTGTTTTATATTGATAGGTAATGGCTCGACTTAGCTTAAATACACGCAAACGTAGACAAAGGAGAAAGTTATTTTGGAACTTGGTAACAACATCAGTTGCATTCTTTTTCATTTCGCTTTGGTTGTTAATAGTCAAATACAAAAGATCTAAACCACGCATTGAATCCTCTTCATCTAAAATTGATCGATACTTAATAATGCATAGGCATGTTTACGAGAGTGATATCATGTCGATATCGCAAATTAGAATGACTCGAACTTGCTTTAATAAATTGTGTCACATGCTTGAAACATTTGGGGGTCTACGACCAACTAGAAATATGGATATCGATGAACAAGTTGCCATTTTCCTACACATTGTTGCGCATAATGCTAAAAATCGGGTCATGATATGTCGCTTTCATCGTTCCGGAGAAACAATTAGTAGATGTTTTGCTCGAGTTTGCAATGCAGTGATAAGATTGCATTCACGTTTGCTTAAGAAACCCGAACCTGTTCCTGATAACTCTACCGATCAAAGATGGAAATGGTTCAAGGTAAGTTGATAAGTTTTTTTTGTTGTTGCCGATAACCTTGATAACTGTTGTTGTTCGTAAATTATAATTTTTTTTTTTTTTTTTTTTTTTTTGCCACCGATTACATGTTTTTTCATCTTATGTTGAATTTAGAATTGTTTAGGAGCCTTAGATGGAACATACATCAAGTGTTTAGTACCAATTGAAGACAAGCCTAGGTATAGAACAAGAAAAAATGACATTGCTACAAACGTGTTAGGGGTGTGTTCACAAGATATGCAATTCATTTATGTCTTAGCCGGATGGGAGGGTTCGGCCGCTGATGGTAGGGTGCTTCGAGATGCTCTTGATAGGCCTAATGGATTAAAGGTTCCAAGACCATGTATGTGAATATATGTTTTGCATTTGTAGTTAGACTTGTTGATTGTGCATTGACTATTATCAAATTGCAGGTTATTACTTGGTTGATGCGGGATATACAAATGGAGAAGGTTTTCTCGCACCTTATAGAGGCCAAAGGTATCATTTGAATGAATGGCGTAATGGACATCAACCAACTACGGCTAAAGAGTTCTATAATATGAAACATTCATCCGCAAGAAATGTTATAGAAAGGTGTTTTGGTATTTTGAAGGCGAGATGGGAAATCTTAAAAGACAACTCATATTATCCGGTTGAATTAAAGATTAAGATCATAATGGCATGTTGTCTCCTCCATAATTACATAAGACAAGAAATGCCAATTGATCCATTCGAGGACGATAATCAACCGGATGAGGGAACCGAAGACCTTGGAGTTGGACAAGAAGATGATAATATCACAAATGTCGGGACTTCAAATGAGTGGACTTCATTTCGAGATAATTTAGCACAAACTATGTTTGAATCTTGGAATGCTAATGCTTGATCCATGTTGATATGTAGTTTTTTGAAGGCAACCATTTACTAATGGATAGTTCTTGCTACTTATTATGGTTTATGAAGTATGGGTCTATTTTAAAGGCAATCATCAAGTGTTACTTTTGCGGTTTGCGGATAGTTCGTGCAAAGAACAAACAGTTTTTGCATTGTTTCTTACATTAGCAAATATAGTTTTAGAATACAACAACTTACAAGAGTTGTATGAACACTGTCATCTAAAAAATGTGTATATAAAGAATATAAATAAAATAGGGCAATTTAGTCATTTACCATTTTATTCATCCATAGGAGTCTTTATAAATTTCTGCAACCAAACACATATCAGAAATTTAAATTCCTAATTTTAAATCTCTCATAATTTAAAATTTCTCGAATTTAGAATTCCAAGATTTCAAATTCTTGAACCAAACGCCCTTAGGTGTCATTTGTTTTTCAGAAGCTTTATTTCTTCATCGCAAACCAGTATCTCTGAGAAGAAGAGTACATTCAAGCACTTCATTTGTAAGAAGAAATAGCTTGTTTTTGTCTTTATTAAAGTCTTCTTTCATTTTCTTCTTCTTTTGAAAAGTGGAAAAAGAAGTGATTAAAGAAGTGGAAAAAGAGGAAATTTATGTGCATAGTAGAAAAGGAAAGAAGTGATTTTACCTCTTACGTCGAAAAAACAAACGGTCTTCAGGAAATGTCATATAGACATAAGAGAAAGAAACTTTTTGAAAAAAAAGCAAGCAGCGGCCAGTCTTTTATATGCTGTCCTACTGACGGCAAATTCGTTGATATTACCCGTTATTAACGCTTCGCGAATGCATATACACAAATGCACAAAATTAAGGCACACATCGAGTTGATAGCTTTTATACGTAATACATTTTTAACACGTAAAATGTTACCCTACATACATTGACACTTTTTCCTTTTAAAATGATAGTTAACCACTTAACCCACACAAAAATGAGTATTTCTGCATTAACCCACACAAAAATCGAATTCAACCACATTTTTGAATTTATGTCCTCTTTAACCATTTCCAAAATCCCTAATTTTGTTCGTCAATATTAATTCACTAACATCAAAATGATATTAAATTTCGAAATCAAACAACTAAGACGAAGCGCTATATTTCTAGGGATCTCCAATACGTTTTTAATAATCACAAGCCTCATTTTAATCATTGCAGCGTATCCAAACTGCGTATTTGGAGATGTATTTCCATTTGTTGTGATTTTACTCGTTTCGTGTTTGAGAATGTCGACGATGATCCCTATTGCATTTGCACAAAGAGCTACGGCTTTGACGATTATTAATACACCTACGGAAACACGAGCTGTTGGTACCCTGATAAGACGTCACCAAAGGGTACTTTTTACGTCGAATATATATAGATTTTGTAGTAAGAAAATGTTCATTGCAACAAAAGCCTAGCTATTATTGTATGTAATGAATTATTTTATGCCATTATGTAATTGACGGGTATAGCTAGCGTGCAAAATGGTAAAATGGTGCTGTGACACTTTTTCTGATAATGTCGCACGTCACCATTTTACGTGCTCTGCATGTAGTATTTTCTTGGTTTACAGTGGCCATACATGATTTACTAAGAATCCATAGTAATCAAATGTAGTACCACATGATCTGCATTGATATGAATTTATCTAAAGGAAAAAGAAACTCCTAATGTTAGATAACATGGTTTTGGCAGTATCATGTGAACTAAGAAACCAACTGGTCTCCACACCTTATCAATAATGGTTTGCATTATTAAATGCAGCTTAAAAGGAAAGCGGCAGGTAGGCCATCTAGAAGAATACTGAACTGCTCTAAGATTCTTATGTAGTGGTACTCTGCGATATTCTAACCAAGAATTGAAGTTATATATTGTTCCTTGATCTCAAGTTATTAGACATGTGGCAATTAAGAAGAATATAATATATAGAAGATACCGCAACTAATCTTGTATGCTGGAAATCCCTCTTTAGTTTTCATTTACATATATTTTCCACGTTTTGTGACCTAAAAATGCAGGTGTTTATAAGTAGACGCGATCAAGAAACATCTGAAAGTGTCATGTTTCAATATTGGACTTTGACACCATTTAAGTTTTCTGAACTTCTTGCCATCAATTAAGCTGCCTCAACTAGGTGTAATGTTTGTTATGATAAATGAGTAAATGTATGATTGGAAGCTGGAACAATGAACTAGTGATTTAGATAGTTTCAAGAAAATCGTGTAGTATCGAGTTGTTAGTGCTCACATGTTTATGTAATCTATTCACAGTAATCTCATTCTAGATGATTAAGTGCTAGAATGTCTTTTCGGAAATGACATGTCTTTGTATAATTGTATACAAATTGTTTGGATTGACTCTGTTATTACTTAACAGATTAGGTACAACAAGTGGATACGGTGGACGCGATTGGCATTTGTAATTACAGTGCTGCAGTTTTTGGGAACAAGTTACCTTCTAATCAACGTTTCAAATTTCTTTTTTGAAGATCGAACTCCAAATGAATGTATATTAGGTAAACTTGAGGGCCCTTGAAATTAAATCTCTCTATCTTGCAAGTTATATTCAGTCGTTGCTTTGTTTGACATTCAATAAATAATACAGTTATAGAAGCTTGATTAAATTCTTCAAAAAAATTACAACTTCAAAAAAATTCTTCAATAAGTATTCAGTCGTTGCTTTGTTTGACATACAATCCCTAAATTAAAATCGTCGTTCTTGCAGCTCTTCTTTCAAATAATACCACGTGGCTGCATAGTATAGTGGTGGTATTTATTATCATGGCGTGTTTGGTCACAGCGGTACAATGTTTTTCGGGATCTGATGTCTTAAGATGGAGATCTTTCTACTCAAATGAAAACAAAGCATGGAAACGCCATTATCGAGAGGTATTTGATCATGGCATTCGTGAGGCATTGTGCTGTCTGGGACGTGTCAAATACTTGTATGCTTCTGCACTTCTGCTTGGCCTGCATGCGAGTCATAAAATCTTAAGCATTTTATGATTTTTCTTAATTCACATGCTTCAAATTCTAGGACTGTAATGGATGAAGATGAAGTTTTCTCAGTGGCACAGTTACTCGGTGACCTTGTTTCTTACCGTGCATCTGGGAAAGGTCATCTAGAACTTTTGGCAGGTCTGGCTTTTTTCTAGGTCGAACACCAATTCCATCTGATAAAATACAATTTTTTTGGTAACATTTTCTAATTATAGTTTTGTGCATCACCATTTGGTACATACGGTACAATACTTGTAACTTGTAAATTGTTATCATGGAGTAGTAATGAATTTGGAAGATAGTACCACCTTAATGTTGCATTCGCATGAAGTATTTTAGGCAATTCCAAAGGGTGATTAGATTCATGGTAAATTGTATACTATTTTGGGACGATGATTATAGCTAATCATCCATAAACCCCTGAACCTAAGTAGAAGATGGGTATTTATGCGGAAAAAAGCTATAAATTCATGACGTACTTTACAAAAAAACTCATTATGCTCTATCTACTTCACTTATTGTCATAATACATAACCGTTTTCATTTTATTCGGTTATTTTCGTCCGTTTTATCCGTTTTCAGAATCGTCCATTTTATCCGTTTTCATTTTAACTGCTCGATAAAAACAGATAAAACGGATAAAACCGCTTTTATTATCCACGTCAAAGCGGTTTTATCCGCTTTTATCGGACATATAAAATGAAAACGGATAAAATGGATGATTATTAAAACGGATTAAAACGGACAAAAATAACCGAATAAAATGAAAACGGTTATGTATTATGACAATAAGTGTAGTAGATAGAGCATAATGAGTTTTTTTAAATACGTTATGAATTTATAGCTTTTTTCCTATTTATGCACAGTACAAATTGTTAACACCAAATAACATGCTCCTTTTACTGTGATGAGCATCTGATATATCCAAAGCATGTTATAGCTATTATTTTGCCTAACTTGATGTATTCTATCCAGGCTTAGCTTTGTTAAGAAGGGAAAGCCTAATGTCGAAGGTTCAAGAGGAAACTTTGGAGGCACCTACGGAACTGATTCAAGGAGCTATCGATTATCATCCTTTTGCTGAAGCTGCATATACGGTATTTTTAGAACTAAGGCCTTTTTGCAATTTATTATAAGAATGTCTTATTACTAACTATTTTCTCGGTGCAGGGCCCTTTACTTGATGTTGGAAGAAATCCTTTATTCTTTCTTTGTGCATGGTTGCATCGGCAAGGGGTTTTGTGCCCTTGGACTCGAAAGAGGTTGAACCAAACTTCTTACTTTTTATGAAAATTATATGTTTAGTAATTTTCCTCATCATCTTACCGGAAAATTTCCTGTAGGCTTCCTATACTCAAAGGTGACAATTGGTGGCGAGGTCATGCAAGAGCTTTTTTAAAGTATGTGAATTTGCCTGCTGAAGCCCTTCGACAAGGCCGTGTCTGTCAGGTCCTTGAATATCTGGTTACTCAATCAGTACTGTTCAGTTTAAGAGTCAAAGTTTCTTAATGAATCTAGTTTGGACGCGCCTCTTATCTATGTACCTAAAATTGCATTTGTTGTTTTTCAGACAAGGTGTGAAGCAGCGTACTTTGTTGTGGTTATTCATCATTTAAAATGTGTTGTGATTTGTGTGCGGGGAACTGAAACACCTGAAGATCTCCTGACTGATGGTTTAAGTAGGAATGCATGCTTGCTACAAACGATTTTGATGGTTTAATACAGTATGTTCTCTTCCTCTTCTTGTTATTATCACCAGGACAAGAGTGGCAACATGAGAAACGTATACCAGTATCTATTTATATTTAAATGACCCAAAATTCCTATAAATACTTGGTCTGTGACATGCTAAGATATAAACACTATAGAAAGCTGAACGCGCTTTTACTTTCATGATTGTTTATTTATATAGACCTTAATACCGAGGATGTAAAATAGTTGACTATATAGTTAGACTTTTTCAAGCTCTATATATTTGAAGCAGAGCAAATTCATGATATTCTTTTTTTATTTTATTTTTTTTCCAAGTTGCTTTGGAGACAAGTTTCATAGTTTTCATTTGATAGATGTTAAATGGCCTGTGTGTGGTGAAAAGTGAATTTAAACAACCAGTTGGGTTTAAAGGGCTTGTAAATAAACAGTAATCACAGTGAAACACATTTGGATGATCTGTTAGTTGAATGTGATATCTGCTTTCGTACCAATCTTCCTGGATACACTTCCTTTAATAAATTAGCTTGTAATTTATATTCCTTAGTTCCATAATGTGAATGAATTTTTGCCAAAAAAGAAGATGTTTAGTTTATTTTTAGACACCAAAATTGATATTTTTGTATTTAGTTTGGGCAGAGGGAGTAGCATTTACATGTAACATCTTTTTACTGTTTTTTTCTTTCTTGCATATGGAGTGACTTATGTCTTATTGTAACATTTTCATGACCAGAATCATCCTTGTCACAGTGATAATCTTCTTCCGCCAGGTTCAACACATTACGGGCACTCTGGTATAGTAGAGGCTGCACGGGATTTATATGATCAAATTGAAGGAAATCCTAAAAACAAAGGTATCGAGCTATCTGTTTTTCCTGATTGAAACAGTTGATGATACAGAGATTTATGAACAAAATTGAAAGAAAGTGAATTCCTTATAATATGCATCACACTCTTATCCCAAGAAAGTTTAGGCATTTCTGATCTTAAAAATAGTGATTTCCTAACGAGTCACAGTTCAGTACAACTCAAACTGTTGATACAGAATTTCAGGAAGGAGGTTTGCTTACTTCATTGTTGGGAGCTGGATGTGAGTGTGAGGGTTACGACCTTCGTGTTGTGGGACATTCCCTTGGAGGAGCTATTGCTGCAATGCTAGGATTGAAGGTATCAACTCATATTACTATTTATCAAAGTATATTAAGGTCCCAGGACTTGGTCCATGGGTTTAATTCTCCACCTTGGCTGTTAAAATTTAAACTATTTTATAACTATAATCAAGTTTATTCATATAAAACATCGTTAGTGAAAGTTCCATGAAGCGACACATGTACCTTACACATGCATCTCAATCAGAGGCAGGGGCGGGGCCACCAGGGCGTGGCTGTGTGGGGGAAGGTGGCTACCACCCACAAAGTTTCTAATAATTAGCGATATGTGTTGTAGTCCAAAGCCGAATTCACTATCATATATTAACATTTGATCTACCTACAAACTAGATATCTCTCTATTAGTTAACGTACTTAGTCCCTCATCCATCCATCAATCCATATTCACTCCTACAGCCAAGAATTTTGGTTAAGATTCATTTTTAGATGATTTTGGTTATGCAAATGAATGTCGTGTGCAACCAAAACGTTGAATGAACAAATATGTTGCAAACTTTTTACATAGTTGTATATTATACTCCGTAATCTTTTGTTTCCTTTCTAACATGCCGGTGTCTTTTAAAATTTTTGGCCCCCCCTGAAAAGAATTCCAGCTACCACAGGGCCAGCGATTATAATGAGGCGGCGGCCCTCAACGAAAGTTTTGCGGACACACAAAGTATATAGAAAAAAAGTCAAATTACTAGAAAAAATGTGTCGTGCCCTCATGAAAATAACCCGAGTGCCCTCTACAATCTCTCAAGTTTCTAAAAGTGATGATCTTTTTTAATACAAGTATCATCTCTGGTCTGGTTCATCGGAAAAAATTGAAGAAGAGAAGTTAATATGGATAAGTTAATAGTGGGGACGTGGGGATGCGTGATTGATATGGCATGACTTGGCAAAAAAGAACAATCTAATTAATAGGATTAAATGTTTACAGTAACTAATAATACGAATTTAATATATGAAGTAGTATAATATTTTGTGCCTCCTTTATAGTTTTTTTTATCTCTCCTTTGTCTTATAGTGACAAAAGTTTGTATTGCTTAAATAATTCTTTCAAGTATCACTAATTCAGTAATTCACTATGTATAATTTTAAAATGTCAGTTGTATAATGTTAAATACTTAAATGTAATTTAAGAATTTAGGCGTTTAAGAATCAGTATAATTTAAAGTTTACTAATTAGTGTTATATGCATGAAACGAGAACTTTTGTTGCCGTTAACTAAACCCGACCCGATTTGTTCAAGTCATACTAAAAACCTTTTTATCGTAGATGCCCCCAGTAACAACAATTTCTGGCTCCGCCACTGATCAGAGGCATTTTAGTCATAATGCCAAACTTTGTATATAACATGTGTATAAAAGTC